>BQNB010010922.1:0-74220 GCA_026074375.1 Tanacetum coccineum
AAAGATATCACAAGTCTTAAAATGCTCAAGGCTTATTTTTGAACTTTAAGCATTTTTAACAATAGTGATATTGAAATCATAGATACTTATTTGATATGAGTTCTAACAAGCATCTAACTTATTAGTTTATTTTCTAAGGGTCACGGTAAGATTCATAATGATGAAGACAGAGATGTAATATAGGACACATGATAAATATAAAACGGGATCACCATTATATTATATCATGAACAACTTGCCTTTGTACTGTACATAGTCAAGATTTGACAAGTGTTGTCATTTATACCATACATCCCGTGGCTAGGTTCTAATAAAAGCTATAACTAGTATCTAATCTAGTAGTCCGATGGTCCTTCCTGGCTGTTCTTGTATTCATAGATTGCATTCAGAATACTTTCCTTATCTGCTTGGTGACGAACCTGGATATCTTCGAAGATTTGTTCTAGATTAGCAATCCTGAAGCGAGCCAGAGAAATCTTGCAGTTATTTCCCAATTGCCTTCTTTGAAGTTTAGCAATTTGAGTACGAGACTCTCGGAGTTTAGCTTCCAGATTGTCAAAATCTTGTTGTATGATCACCCGGCCATTTCTGAGACATTCTATTTTGTCTTCTATGTACTCAATGCGGTCGAGAGGGAGTTCATCTAGGTGATTCAAAATTTCCTTAATTTTCTCCCCATAACGTTCCAGACTTATCTTATGAGAGCTTTCTCCTATCTCAAATACTTGAGGTAGGGCAGAAGTAGAGGAGGATGATCGGTTATGGCCTCGTTTCTTAAGTGGCAATAATTCCTCAGGAAGAAAAAATTATTCCTACGAAAGAAAGAATTCTTGAGGATTATAAACATTAGGAGACTGCATTGTAGATGGAGGCACAATAGTGGTGGTGAATAGGTGATTCTTTAGCATAGTATGCATGCATGACCTTCATATAGGGGTCATCATGAAAAAGTGAAAGAGTTGGTGAAACTATTGGAACTACACCAAATGAGTTATTTGAAGAGCTAGAATAAGTTTTTCCTAGTGAAGCTGGGACATAGTCTGGGTAGCCGGGATATAGTCTAAAAAGTTAGAGGAAAAAGCATCCTCAATATCAGAAGTAGGATGGTTGGGAGAAGACATCACTCTGTTAACAACCCAGTAGTAAATAACATAAGTTATTTATATAATAGTATAATAGTTATGTATCTTTACATACTATTTAGGAGATGTGGTGGCACAGAGGACTTTCTTGGATGGAAAAAGAAAAGTAGTTATAGTTAAGGTTTCAACCTTGTTCTCTATAACCTTGGCTCTTGATACCAATCTATAACACCCCCATTTTTTGACATATAGCAGCGGAAGCTAATCTGGGGTATTATTTCATAGTACAACAGTCATAATCATAGAAAACGACTCGAAAGAGACGTTTTTAAAAGATAAGTTATCATTCATTATTTCATCAGAGTTTTTACAAACAGAGGTCCCAAAATCTACATGAAAACATAAAGTTTGAATGATAACAGTTTGCATCTTAAGTCTTGTGCCACTCCATGCCTTAGATGTTAGTTACCTGAGATAAACATTGCTAAAAGGTCCATAACAAAATGTGACGTGAAATTCATAGGTTTATAATAAATATGTGGGGGGGGGGATTACATTTCATCATAAGAGTGGGTTACGTTGTTACACACCCATAAGTGTCATAATTGCAATGAGTACAATTATTATGGAAAACAATATTATTGCATCTAAGCTCATGGCACTCAAACTAACTAGTGTATATATCAATAATGATATATATAATTACCCGTGTAGGTAATTGCCATATACTCTATGAGTTTCAAATAATAGTGCGTTTGGTTACACTATCGGCTAACAAAACGAGATTCGTCAATCCCATAGGGCCTATTCACAATATTCACGTTCACTCGCAAGTGATTAATGGTCCATGATGGTGGGGGTCTTTTGGCATAAAGGGACTTAGACAACAGATGCAATAATATATCAGGATAGCATACATTTAGAAAACACTTGTATTCATGGTTTATAGCATGTATCCCCCTCACGGGTTTATGAAATAGAAGATTTAAAAGTGAGGCTATAAATCACCTTAAAAGTATAGGGAAATCTAAATTGATGGTAAAAGTATATCAAGTAAGTAACGCTTTGTCACGTACTTGGGTGATATGTTCAAGTCTTAGTGTGATAGTTTTATGTTTCAAAACTTCATAAAGTTTAACGTATATCTTTGATTTATTAAATTATGGAAATATTGTATCGACTGTTCGGGCTATCGCATAATCCAAAGGTCATGTTCTTATGCGTTGAGGTAAAGCCAGGGCACTTTTAAATCGTAATCCCAGCAAACTCGTCAAAATAAAAACTCAACTGAAAACCCTTATTGAAATTCCCTAGTAACGTGATACGATAAGATTTTAAGTTTCTTCAAAAGTTAGTTGATGATAAAATTATGTTAAATATATAACGAAATAATGCGTGCTTTTATGTTTAATAACGCTAAATGTGTCGGGGTTTAATAAAATGAGTTTTATATATTACTATTAATATATATTTTTATATTTATATAAAAGTATATATTTTATATTTTAAGTCTTGCAAAATTAGCACTATATACCCTCGTTTATAAACTCTTTACAACTTTTAGTCCTTTTATATATAACTTAAACCTTTAGCTTGAACTTGCAAATAGGTCATTATAGTGGTATCACTTTAGGAATAATGACATTTGCAAGCCCCTTTAGTTATAAATTTCAAAAAGTTACGATATATACCCTATGCATGGAAATATTTGCAAAACAAGTCCAAAAAGCCATGCAGGCTTATTTTAGGATTCCAAATGATATTTGCAGGTTATAGCTTATTAGAATAAGCGAAAATAAGATGTTCTAACATAACAAAAGTTCAGAAAAAGGATTCGTTAGCTAGAAAATCAAAATGGGTCGTTTTTAGGTTTTAATAAAAACAATGGGTTTGAGGATTCAAAGCTTCAAACAAGAGTTCATATATGATCTTAAGAATATTATGAACATTCTAATACATATTATAAGTTTATGGAACAATATCTAAGCTTACTTGAGTTAGAAATGGGTCGAAATAGGGTTTTTGGGTTCGTACGCCTAGTAACGACTTCAAGGGATCCTTTTTCTTGATTCTTGGCTTCTATTCTAAGCTTAGGGATCTTATACTTCTTCCTTGGCTGAGCTAGAACTCCATTTGTGTGTGTATTGAAGTTTTGAGGTGTAGTTTGAAATGTAAGCATGTTTTGGCTAATTTCTATGGCTTGAAAACACCTTGGTGCCCCCCCACAGTTTATATCTAGGAAATGCGTGTCAGAGCTATAGAGTGGTTATTAAGGAGGGCTATAGATGATTCATGGAAGCTATGGAGTGTAGCAATGCAAGGTGGAGGGTGTTGTGGTGGTTTCGTGTACAATAGAGGACAAGTAGGTGACAAGGCCAAACTTGGTGGCCAATTAGTGATGTAGGTTCTTATAATCTACTTAGGTGGCTGCTTGTGAGGTCATGGTGATGTCATAGAGGTGCTAGGGTGCTTGCTTGAGGTGCTTGGTTGTAAAAATGCAAGAAAAGGGGTGTCGGGTTCATTTCATTTCGGGTTAGGATTTTAGGGTTTTAATTCATGTTATGGTTAGGGTTTAAGATATTTTAGGGTTTAGGATTAGTGTTAGGATTAAGGTTTAGGGTTTAGGGTTAATGTTAGGGTTTAGTTTTATGTTTTTGGGCATAGTGTTTAGGTTTAAAGTGAAATTTGGTTTTTAGGGTGTTTGTTTAGGGTTTAGGATTTTAGATTAGGGTTTTAGATTACTTAGGGTTTAAGTTTAGGGTTTAGGAGTCATGCATTAAGTGCTTGTACCTTGTGTTAAAGTGGTGGTAAGAAACTAGAATGATTTTGGAGGTAAAATGACCTAGTTTGACTTTCTTGCATTATTGACTTATACATTGAGCTTTAGAAAGTTGTACATTATTTTGGAGGGAAACATTATTCAAATATGGTGAATTGTACACTTTTACACATGCTTTAAAGGCTTGCACATTCATTTTATATGTATACATTACATATAATTAGGGTTTTGATGTAAACATTAATGTTTAATGCTTGTTTTGAAATAACATTTTGAAAAGTACGTTAAATGAATAATGTGCTTGGTAAAAATGATAATAATATATAGACTTGACATATTAGGATGCTTACATGATATAAACATAAATATAGATAGCATTGATAGAGATTGCGTGAGCTCGTTTACTTTAGAGATGCAAGTTACGTTGCATAATGAGATAAAGCGAAAATTTCCCTGTAAAAAGGTGGTATATAAATAATAGATGGATATTATAGTGCATCTAATTTAATATATAGATGTTTACATTGATGAAAATTACGGTTTGTTATACCCTATGTTCCAGTTTAATGTTGATAGTCTCAATTTCATCGAAGTCCTTTTACACACTTTCACTGGTAGAAGTTTCATTGACACGCTTAATATGTGCTTTCAACTTCTTGATTGTCGTGTCTTTTGCTTGAAACTTAGCTTTCAAATTGTTCAATTCAAATAATTGATCAAATAAAGGTTCAGTTTGGTTCACAGATTTGTTTATTCTTTTGAAAAATTTCTTTATTGAGTTGCATTGCAAGTTCAAGAGAAATGTAGTGTTGTTCAAGTTTAGAAAAGCTTTTTAAAAGTCTATTATACTTATTTTTTTCAACCTTGTTGTGTTTTTTGATAAGCTCAGCTTCAAGTTCCAAATACTTGTTGCACATTTCCACATAATTCACAAAATCATTCATTGCAACAAAAGAATTCACATTCACAGAAGTATTTTTATCCAACGAATAATTCACAACAATATTCACAATATCTTGAGAAATGATTTGATCCAAGAGTCGATCGTTTTCAATCAAAAATTGTTTCTTTTGAATTTCAAAGCACTGTTTGTCTACATGATACTGTTGAACAGTAGCTTCCATCTGGTTAAAAACTGTTTGTACTTTTGTTACCTCATTTAAAAGATCTTTATCAAAAACATTGAATATGTCTTTTAAGGTCTTTACAAATGGAATTATTTCTTTTAGAAAAACAGCTTTAGTGTGTTCAAACCCCCATTCCCCTTCTGTTAAAGCATCAGGCATGATCCGCTTTTTCACCACATTGTCAAATTGGCCAAGATGGTATTTAAGCTTTTTAAGGCTTGTATTAACTAGGCTTACCTTAGGAAGTTCCCGAGGGGCCTCAATTTTAACAGGCGAAGAAGCAGATTGGTTAGTATTAGGGTGTGAAGTTTGTAACCGAAAAGCTTGTTCATCGAACAGTTCATGTTGTAGGACAAAAAGTTTACCAAAATCTTCAAATAATCGATTTAACTTATCATAATTAATTGGTTTAATGTTTACTTTCTTTTCTAAGACCATTGGATCACTTTGTTTTAAAAGCATTTTTGATCGACTCTTCATTCCTCACATCAAGTCTCCTTCAGGAATCAGCAATGAATCACATTGGTTTCCATTAGCAATAACATTAAACCATGTTAATTTTGGCCTAATTTGCTGAGCTTTCTTACGATAGAAAGGATTTTGAAAAGCAAGAGCTTGTTTCTGGTTGTTATCATAGAAAACTTGTGGTTTCGTTAGCATATGTCACACCCTGCCAAGGTGGAAACGTGAGGCGCAACGAGAAAGGGAATCATCACAACACATTGGCGTCTATATAGAGAAACTAAACATGCATAAAAATACAAGTTATAGACACGCAATGTGATAAAATACCCAACCACATCAACAAAATCAAAAGGCTTCTTGGTCATTTGTAATATCTCTTGTCTGACATTAAAATTAAAGGCAGTTCACGTCAATGTCATGACATGAAAACATTCATACTTCTGAACAAAGCAAAACAAATAACATTCATCATCCAAAACAAATAACAAAATCTAGATGATATGTGTGAAAACACATATCCGTTTTATATCAAAATTGGGCCTAAAAAGACAAAATTGTGCTTAAAATGCTTGTATATTGCTTGTTTTGTCTTTGTGATTGTGTAGGTACGGATATTGCAAAAATCTCAAGAAAACGGTCAAAACCGGACAATCACGGACACGGGAACGGAATTGAGTGTGCAAAAGCCGGGAGAATGCTATCAAAGGTCAACAAAAGTCAACTCATGGTCAACAGTGGTCAACCACAAAAAGACAAAACCCAAAAATACCAAATCAACCCCTCAAAGTTAAACGAAATTGCAAAAATAGTCCCCTAAACCCTAACGGTGTTAACTCTTTTTATTATAAGAGTTAACACCCGTTACTTTTTTATAACCAAGCTTGGGCCCAAAACAAACAACCCCCGTCCAAAACCCTTTATAAGCCCAAAGTTAAACCCCGGGTAACAGAAAAGTCAAACTTCCACCCCTTTTATAAAAGAAAATAACGCGAGAAATTTTGTTACCACTGTTCACCATCTTCCCTGTTTTACCTCGAGCTCAAAACAAAGGGTATAATCAAATTGAGGACGTGGCTATGAAATTCAAGTGATAAAGGACACCTTGGCAGAGTTAAATGTCACATTATGCTCTTATTGGCCAATTCCCAAAAGGGAATGACAGCGGGCAAAGGAGAATATACACCTTATCAAGTGGGTTTTGCACTTAAAGTGTGTAGAAGAAGCACACGTACCCTAACACACGGATTGCCACGCTGGAAATCCGTATGCTCACTTAATGATCCAAGGGCCAAGATTAGAGAGCCAATGATTGAGAAGAATACAGGGGAGGGATTGATTGGAGCGTCTAACTGACTCAGGGGCCTAGAAGCTTCTCCCAGGCAGTATAAATACAAGCAAGGACTCACTCACAAGATATCTAGGAGTAGGATATAAATTAGCTTATTAAAATTAGCTTTTGTAATTTTCATTTAAAATGTTTTAGCTTAATGTTTGCTTAAATGTAATTTCCTTTTCAGAATTGTATTCAACTTTTTCATTAATAGAATTCGTATTTGCTTTTCTCAAATTCACTTAAAACTTTGTTTAATAAGCTTTTAATGTTACATAAGCTCTTCACAAGCTCATATTAAGCTCTTTGAGTCTCTAAGCTCAAATTAAGCTCATAATAAGCATTTAATCTACTTAAACTATAAAATCAGTTAATTACCTTTGCTTATTGGATTTTGAGCTTTTTGGAAGATGAGCTAACCATGGAAGAGCTCATAAGGACTTTTACTAGCTTATCTTTGATAAGTTAAAGCTTGTAGACAGCTCATTTGAGCATTGATTTGCTTTTGTTTAGCTAAGGCTTTGGTAAGTTTCTTATTTCCTTTTCTGTCTTAATTTCCTAGCTTAATAGAGCTTAACTTTAGCTTATTTCTTGCTTATTAGTGATTATTTCTGTCTTTTTATGCTATTTGAATAAGTTTGATTATCTATTTTTTATTAATATAGCTGAAATCATTGTTTGCTTCATTTTATCTCAAATCTGTCATAAAAGCTAAAAAATATTAGCATAATAAGTAGCTGTTAGATTCTGGCTTATTTGTCGGTTGTTATAGCTTTATTAAGGTGAATATAAGTTAGTTATAATATGGTATTCAAACTTTGTTCAATTGAATTCAAATTATAAGCTTAAGATGGTTTTAAGTGAAATAAGGGGGTGTTTGGTACAAGTTGTATTAACTACAAGTTAATACTGTTTGATGCTTTTGATCCTTTAATTTCAATTTAACTTCCAAACTTTGGTTTATAAGTGAAGGATTTATTAGTTTGACTAGGTGTAGTTAAGATTTCTTTAGTTTTCTATTTGTTAAATTTGATTTGTGAGTTTGTTATCTATCTTAGTAGCATTTAGAGATTTAATAGTGTTTAGTTGTTATTGTTACCTTATATGCTCTTAGTTTGGTGTCAAATAGGAGCTAGATTTAGCATAAGGTCTGCATTTATAGGTTTTAAGTTTTGGTCATTTTAATGTCAACTGCATCAGATAGATAAAAATACACAAGTACAATTTCTAGCTTCATTTTCAGTGGGTTAAAATAGCATTTAGCTTTTAATTTTTAGATTATAAGTAGCTTATAGGTCATATTTCATTAGTTTAGATTTAGTTTTAAATCTAGCTTAACTTGTCATCTGTTTTTAGCTTTTAAATAAGCATTTTGTCTTTTCATTTTCCAAAAACAAACTCAGCAAAAGTTGAGTAAACTGTCTGTATTGTTAAGCTTTTTCAATTAGCTATAGTTTTCCAAAGTCTTTTCAAAAAGCATTTTCATATAGTCTTTGAGTTAAGCTATCTGAATAAGCAAGTTTTACTTCTTAAAAAGCTCATTTGCATGCTTAATTTTAAGCTCAAAGTTCCTTCAGGGACTGTTTGGTTTGAAGTTTCTTTTAAGAGCTTATTTAGATTTTCAGCTTATGGATTGCTTATTTGTGCTTGTTCATAAGCTCATAAGATAGCATTCTCAATCTGTTTAAGCTTATTTTGTGCTTTAGACTTATTTTGCTTGCTTAAAAATAAGCCTAAAAATCTGCC
Source organism: Tanacetum coccineum (assembly GCA_026074375.1). Classification (NCBI taxonomy): domain Eukaryota; kingdom Viridiplantae; phylum Streptophyta; class Magnoliopsida; order Asterales; family Asteraceae; genus Tanacetum; species Tanacetum coccineum. The sequence continues at coordinate 8,530 of BQNB010010922.1, forward strand.
TAGGGGTTGTTTGGTTTAAAGCTTTCAATAGGGCTTATTTAGATTTTCTGCTTATGACTTATATTCTAGTGCTCAATTATGTCATTTTAAGCTTATTAGGGTAGGGTTAGGTAGGAAATTTAGCATATAGTTCTTTGTCATAGCTTATTTAGTTTTATAGCTTAAAAAGTTTTCTATAAAAACCAAAAATAAAGTTAAGTAGTTTCTGTCAAGTTATAAGCTGTTTAACAGCTTATTTAGGGCTTTTCATAAAAAGCTTCTTTTATAAAAAGTGCTTATTTTTAGCTTTTCTAAAACTTTGCTTTTATAAGTTTTCAGAAATAAAAAAAAGGGAAGGTGGAAATCGGGGGTGAGCAAGGCTCGAACCCCCGACCTCAACACCCTCAACCCTTTATAACAACACACACCACACACTCACTACCACTGCGCCCTGGGGTCTTTTTCATTATACCTTCGCATAATCTATTTCTTATACTCATTTTTTCCTTTTAAGCTTAATAAGCTGTTTAAGCTTATTTCGTAGCTTATTCGTTAAGCTGTGACCTCAAGCTTATTTTTCCTAGGTTCTAATTAGTATAAGCTATTTTCTGTATTTTTTCTAGAATTTTTATAGATAGTTTAGTATTTTTAAACATTTATTTTTATTAAAAACTTTAAAAAATCATAAAAAATAGAAAAATAATCAAAAAAATATAAATCTTTTTTAGAAAATTTTCTTTTATCGTAAAGTTTCTAGGAAAATTAGTTTTGCCTTCGTAGGGTTTAATTTGCAAAATTTTGATTTTTAAAGAACGGGATTCGTTCCCGTTCTCATTTTTCGTGTTTTAAAGCTCATTTCAACTCCGTTTTTGTTCTAGTTTTCTTTAAACTTACTTTTTAGTCAATTAGAGTCTATTTAAAAAGAAAATTTTAATTTAGGTTTAATTTTAGAAATTTAGGGTTTTTAATTGCCGTTTAGGGTTCCCGTTTTGCGTTTTTAGTTAAAGTTTGATTTCCCGTTATTTGTTTTCGTGCTTAATTGTTATCATTTGCTTATTTTAATTTGTAGAAGTAGATAATCAAATCAATCTTTGTTTCCAATTCAAATCATTGTCCGAACAACAAACGTGGTTTCAATTTTGGGAAATAACGACCCGGGAATCATACTTCCCGGTTAATATACGTATTATATTATATATATTTGTGAAGATTTTCCTTTTTACCTTTGTCCTCAAGGGTAGTTTGGTAATTTTCCATCATATATTATATTTTATTAATACGTGTGTTGCTTTACTAGCAATCACAGATCATGTGGATATTGCTGACCTTAAGGGTTGTTCTAGTCTAATTGATCAGTGGTTGCCTTGTAGACTTCTTCAAAGAGGTATTCGAGCTTCACTAGACTTTTGCATGATCCTTTCATCAGCTCAAATGTTGGACCGGTTAATACTTCTGGAGTTAAAGTATCAACCTTAAGCCTGTTCATCACGAATGCTGAGAAGTCAAGAGGAGTGTCCATCAACTCATTAAACGATTCTCGTAGATCTTCCTTCTAGGCCAAAGAACTTAGCCAAGGTTGAACAGGTCCATGAGCATTAGGCAAAGTCTTGTTCCAATCACGATCGGGAGAAGGAAGTTTTGTTGGTCTCTGAAACCAATCAGGGAACTGAGGGGTTTCTTCATTAGGTTGATCTTCAGTAACTCCTGTTTTGAACTCCTAATGTACGGGTTCTTCCAAATCTTTGGTAGTGTGCATAGGCTCCTCTGTTTGAGCAGATTCGTCAGCAGTATTGTGTTTAGATTTGGACCCTTCATATGACTTGCCAGATGTCTTGGATGTCTTTTCCTTTGGTGCACTGGTTGACTCTGGTTCTTTTCCAGCTCGTCTTCTCTTAGACCCCCGGTTTGATCCAGCGGAGGGTTCTTCGTCGTTATCCTCATCATCTCTACGTCTTTTAAGCGAAACAGTATCTACATAAGTGTCAAGTATGAGCTTGTTACTTTTGTAAGCGTCAACCAGTGCTTTGTAGAGATTTTTTTGTTCATCAGATCTGTAGATTGACTTATTGCTCTCCATCTTGTCTATGAGAATCTTCTTCAGCTCTAATTCAGATAGGTTGGCAGCTAAAGCAAGAGATGTCTTGGATTCAGTAGATGAACTAGTCATAACCTCATCTTCGAGTTGTTCATTTACTGTCTTCTCAATTTTTGGCAAAATCTTGGAGACTTGAGCTTTAACTTGTTCCTTGAGTTGATCCTTGATTATTTTCTTTATGTTATCATCAATTTTGTTGAGGAAGTCTGCATTTTTAGCTTGGGCTTCATCTCTGACTCTTTTGGATTGTAACTAAACAACAGTTTTGACAGCTTCATGCATCTTGTTGGCAAGGTACGCATCAACAATACCGGGAATGGAAGAAACTGCTTTAGAAAATTGGTTCGTTTGCTTGAACTCAGAGAAGTCGGTTTCCAAAGTTTTTAGTCTATGGTCAAACCCAAATAAAGAGACAAAGTTGGGAAGATCTTGTAGTGGGGAGCTTGGAACAGTTCCAGGTGAGGGTACTGGTGTTTGTTGCAGATGTGTGATGAGAGGAGTGGGTGGAAGAGTTGTTGTAGACAAAAGAGGTGGCTCAGCATTAGTGGTAACCGGAACATCTACTAGTGAAGTTGCCTCAGTGTTAAGAGTAAATATTGAGTTACTGACTTACACAGGTCGGGGTTGAGCATGTTAGAAACGAAGCCAGATGACACAAAAGAACTCTGCTGTTGACCTTCAGGATTGATCAGAACGGTGATTATCACATGAGTATCTTCTGTTTCCTAAGTTGCTTGAACATAAGGCAGTTCAGCATCCGTCATTTCACCACTTATGTCTTCTAGATGACGTTCAGAATCGCATGTATAATTCATTCCTTAGCTCTCTTCATGTTTGCTTCATCATCCATACTCTATTCACCCTCAATATTCACACCTTGAACTTCTTCATCATCATCTTCATCATCAGTAGATTCAACATGTGAAGGTGTTTGAACTCTAGGATCAAGGCTTTCTTCTTATCTTTCTTTTTCATCATGAGTTGAGAACTTAGGATGAACAAAGTCATCACCATTGTTTTCTGAATCCGTTTGCTCACATTTCATCATCCTTGATCATCTTATCTTGAGCATCATCATTAGCATCATCCTGACATCATGTTCTTAATCATCATCATCTTGATCATCATCATCTTGATTATCAGCATCGGCATCATCATCATCATCATCATTATTTAAGCTCACTTCATCATCATCCTCCTCGTCACTGGACTTCCAAGAGATTTGCTCATCATCAGAGTTATATGTAGGTACATCGGGAACCCCTGAATAAACACGCGACAGTTCCTTCATCTGCACCTAACCACTGGCGTGAAGCGTAGAGTCTGTGTTTTGCATCTAATCAAGATGAGCTTCAGTTGTTCAGTTTCATTCAAATTCAATTATTAGATAAACCTGATAGATCATTTATCCTTAGCCGTCGCTGTGGTTGTCATATCTTTTTGGCAGGTTTAGCAGCGCTTTCTTGAATGACTTGAGTCTTTCCTAATTAGGAGGAATCGTTGTCTTTGTCAGTATCCAACTTGCTATCTTTCTTGACACTTGCTTTCGTTTTTAGAGGTTCAGCTCCTGAAGCAATGGCATAGTACTCTTTGTAGGATTCGGAGTTTTTGATGTCTTCATTTGTCAATTCATTTGGTAAAATGGCACCATACAACTGTGTATCCTCAGGCTTGGAGACAACCTTTATCGTGGTAAACATGTAGTCATCCTTGGCATAGTGCCAATTTACACTGTTTCGTCTTAGAATTGATTGAACCTTAGTCATGAAGAAGTTGATGATGACATTGGTGAAGCGAGGGTAGTACAATCTCACTAACACACTATCTTGCCTTTTGTTCTCTACATGATACAACGAATCTACTTCTACAACAGAAGGTAGGCATAGTCTACGTTCTTCTTATGGTACATTGATTGTTAACTAAAGCAACACACGTAATTATAAAATACAATATGATAGAAAATTACCAAATTACTCTTGAGGACAAAGGTAAAAAGGAAAATCTTCACAAAAATATATAATATAATACGTATATTATTCGGGAAGTATGATTCCCGGGTCGTTATTCCCCAACGACTTATGAAATTGAGACCAAACTATATTGTCCGATCTCGAACAATGATTTGAATTGGTAACGAAGATTAATTTGATTATCTATTTCTACAAATTAAAATCAACAATTAAAATAAGCAAACAATAACAATTAAGCTAGAAAACAAATAACGTGCACGAAGAAAACGCGACAAATAAGCAATTAAACTAAAATTTAAGCCTACGAATGCAATTTAATTTGTAAACCTAACTAAAGACAGAAGAAAATTTTAAGAAAAAAGAAAATAATTATAAAATTTATAATATTTTGTAATTATATCTTTAGTTAACAACACTAAATTTAACAAAAGAAAAGTCAAAATCACTAGTAAATAACAAATTAATTCCTAAAAATACTAACAAAAGATTTTTACTTTATAAAAAACTAAAAAATGATAAAAACATCCAAAACAATATAATCCTATAAAAATCCAATTTTAAAACTAATATAAAAAAGTAAAAAAAAGAAATTAAAATCTAAAAAGGGTAAAAATTATTTTAATGCTTATAAACATAAAAGTAATTATTCTAAAACTAAAAAATATTTTTTTTTATTTTTAAAAATTATTTTTCTATTTTTTATTGATTTTCGAAACTTTTAAACTAAAAATAATTATAAAAATTAAACAATTAAAGGGAAAAATTTGGAAAAATCACAAAAAGTACTAAACTAAGCAAAGAACAAAGGAAAACTAAGAAAAAGTGAAAGGCTAAATGAATAAGCCCTAAATAAGCCTAAACTAGCTACGGCTTTAATTAAAAAGCTAAAAACCAAAAAGAGTTTAAAGATAAAATGGAAACAAATCCTAATGGATGAGCTAATGTAGCACAATGGTTAAGTGAGGGAGTGTTTGGGACGTTTGTGTATGCAGGAGGTCGTGGGTTCAAGTCCCACCCCCAACTTTTTAATATATATATTTTTTTTAATTTTGGAAAACTTTAAAAACAAAATTGTGGAAATACTGGAAATAAGAACTTTTACTAAAAGAAACTTTTTATGAAACTTCCTAAATAAGCTAGAAATCGGCTTAAAAGACTTATTAAACTCTTCACTTTTCATTTTGGCTTTTATATAAAAACTTAAAAACTTGAAAACATAAAATAAGCAAAAACCTAATAATTAATAAGCTACTGTTTGACTAAACCTAACTTTAAGTTAATTTTATATTTAAAAATAGGGGACTAATAAGCTTAAATGGACATAAATAAGCATAAAAAAACAAGCCATAAGCTAAGAGTTAAGATAAGCACTTGTGAAAACTTTGAAAACAAACAGACTAAAGGCAGACTTTGAGGCTTATTTTTAAGCAAGCAAATAAGTACCTTAAGAATTTATACTTGACTTTCTTGAAAGCTTGACCTAGAGGCTTTATGAAAATGCTTTTTTTAAAAGTTTGAGACAAAAAGAGCTTAATGAAAAAGCTCTATGAAACTTGCTAAAATACTCAGCATGTTCTGAGTTTCCTTTGGATTTGAAAAGACAAAGTTCACTTTTGCAGCTTAAAAACAGATAATCTTATGAGCTTATTTTGAAAATCCAAATTGAAAAAGATGATTTATGACTTAAGACAACTTATCTATAATATCCAAATATTAAATATACAATCAATTACACTCTGAACAATATAAGCAGAGAAAATGTACTTTCATGGCCGTTTTTATCTATCTGAATTGCAGTATATCCCACAAAAGACAAAACTTAAATCCTCATAATGCAGACTTATATAGGCTAAATCTAGTGCTCTATTTGACACCAACTAAGAGCATACAAGGTAACAATTAACAACTAAACACTATAAATCTCTAAATGCTAACTGAAGACATAATAACAAACTCAGCAACTATAAAGGTATTTATCAAATAGTAAACTAAAGAAATCTTAACTACCACCTAAAAAACAACTAATAAATCCTTCACTAATAAACCAATGTAGTTGGCAACGTGTTAATATGAAAATTAAAGGATCAAAGGCATCAAACAGTATTAAACTGTAAGTTAAAACTATCATTTATTGTTTGTTACACAAACACCCCCTTATTTCAATTAAAACCATCTTAAGCTTATAAATTGAATTCAATTGAACAAAAGTTTGAATACTAACTTATATTCACCTTAATAAAGCTATAACAACCAACAAATAACCAGAATCTAACAGCTACTTATTATGCTAATATTTTTTAGCTTTTATGACAGATTTGAGATAAAATGAAGCAAACTATGATTTAAGCTATATTAATCAAAAACAGATAATCAAACTTATTCAAATAGCATAAAAAGACAGCAATAATCACTAATAAGCAAGAAATAAGCAAAAGTTAAGCACTATTAAGCTAGGAAATTAAGACAGAAAAGGAAATAAAGAAAACTACCAAAATCCTTAGCTAAACAAAGGCAAATCAATGCTCAAATGAGCTGTCTACAAGCTCTAGCTTATCGATGATAAGCTAGTAAAAGTCCCATAAGCTCTTCCATTGTAAGCTTATCATCCAAAAGCTTAAAATCTATTAAGCAAGGGTAATTGTCTGATTTTAAAGGTTTAAATAGATTAAATGTTTATTATTGGCTCAATTTGAACTAATAGACTCAAAGAGCTTATAAGGAGCATGATGAAGAACTTGTGAAACAGTACTCAATGAGTATGAGGAAAATCTTTAGTCCAAAGCTAATAGTGAAACAATATTAAGTAAAAGTGAAAAATGATTTCATTAATAGAGAACAGATTACAATACATAGAAATGAAGATTACAAAAACTTTTTGTTATCCCAAAAGCTTAATCCATTTTCACAACAATAAGCTATACCAATAAGCAAAATAAAGATAGAAAAGAGATAAGGAAAGTGAAAGATTATTAGAGAGAAATAAAGAGGTGGAAGATTACACACACACACAAATTATGAAATGGTAAACCAACAAGCCCTCTCCAATAGTGCTTGCAGAAGTGTACTAATTTAAAACCAGCATTGAGCCATGAGTTGTCATTTATTGGGCATTCTGACACTGGGCCGATGCTTTGACTTTATTGACCGATGATGGGATTGAGCTCGACCCACAAGGCCCAATATTAATACAATCCAGCCCGCTTGACCGACTAGCCTATTACATAACATAGACTAAAATCGCCTAAAATTAGACCGATAAAATTTCCTTGTTCGACTTGTATAAAATTAAGGCTAACAATCTCCCCCAATGTTTGATGAGTTCTCTTTCATTCACACTCCTCCGTACCATCGTATGACAGTTGAGGATGTGAATATTTTTGACATATTATGCTTTGCTGTTATTGTCTTGTCTATGTTGTAATCGTGCTTATACATTCATGCCATTGTGATCTATGAATCTAAGCAATATCATTTGACTCTTAGTTCTGAGATCGTATCTTGCATCATCTCCTAGACTTGAATCACTTGATATTGCTTGCTGAACAACTTGTCGCTCTGACAACCTGCTCATACTTGATACATTCTTGTTTGCGACATATGTGATTATAAGTCAGCAACAATCACCCCAATGATGATTCTTTATTGACTATTGCAGAGCCTAACTGTGAGTGAAGGTAGAAGATTAGAATCAACTATTTGATGCTGAAGGACAGATTTTTTCATTTTTATGAGCTTGAAAGCTTGAGTATGGAGCATGAGGTTTAATGAATCCGACTTCGCTGGAATGAGGCTGCAACACCGTCGTTTAAACCTAAAATAATTATCAGATAGGCAATAAAAAGATGAATATGGCTTTGTCATTCCATCTTAGACTTTGGTTGCATTAACCCGGTTTCCGGTTTTATAGTAGTTAAATACTATACTACTTGTTTCAGTGTAGATTCAAAGAATCTCCTTTGAACAGGGTTCCCAGCTGCAAAGCTTAGGAAATCTCTAATACAAATGTATTAGATTCAACAAGCTCTTGACTAGTTACTCATTACCGAACCAGTCCAAAAGCAGAGCAACACGGTAAAGAAAAGTGAATCAGATAGTACATATCTTAACTGATTAAGTGCGTCAATTTCATTACTTGGACAAAATTGAGATATCCAAAGTAACACCAAGCTTTGATTCAAATTTATATAGAATGCTTGCAAGTCCCTACCAAGAATCTTGTTGATGTTGGCTCAAGCAGGATTTTCCATCTACACTGTAATACTTAAGAGAAACACTTCGGATTATTCTGGCAAGATGCTGCAAGTAATGAATGAGAGGACTCTTTTGTTACAGCATGTGAATACATTATGGTGTTCACAGCAAGAGTATTATTAGACAATTGTGTCCGTAGATGATATTTATCACTTTGATCTCTTTTGGGCTCTAAGACACGATTTGGCACATTGTTTTTAGTAAACCGGAGCTGGAGCAACTGCCACCTATTTAATATCAACAATCTCGGAGTGAGATGTCAATAGATAACGTGTGAATCTCCGTGACAAATGAGACAAGTTTCTTTTGAGAGAAACCCGAATGTGGCTGGAAGGTTGTGCATTGGCACTCCTCATGGGTCCCATGAGATCGTCTTCAATATCAAACAATCATCTTTGTGATTTTGATAGATTATGTATTGACCCGATTTCTGCCTAAGTTTTTGGAGGTGCTTGCTTGTGTTTCACACACATTTATCCATACATTTCTTTTTTATTCTTCAACCCCTTCAATGCTTACCAAGACGTCATTACTAACACCTTGTTGTGATTGTTCCAGTGTTAGCTCAATCTAGTCTAGCATTTTCCCTTATACACCATTCTTCTCCAATCATACCTAAAGGACTGCTATTTCTAACTAAGAGTGTCCTGTACTTCTCCTCTGGTTTTCTGGTTGGGGACGTTGGACTTATACAACCTAACCACCTTATGACTTCAGAATCCGTCGTGAAAATTAATAGGTTGTTGGGTATCAGAAACATAAAACCCATTTTTCTGACATTTTTATTTTCAAATACTCCCCCTACACATGGCACGAGATTCGAAATTGTTTACACATAAGGACATAGTTGCACTTAGGAGTTCTTACAAGATCACTTTCTCCATATCATTTTTTCTAATTACAATTTTCTCCCTTATTTTAAATAATAAAACAACAAGTTAGTATTGAAATACCAATTGATAAAATTTGACAAGAAAATTCTATGGGGAGAAAAATAATACCATTCTATTGCATTAATGCAGAATTCCACCAGCTCCCCTTCCCAACAGGAATATGTGGGATACCAAAATTTAATAAAACTTGACATTTGGAATGAAAAACTTGATATGAACCACAATAATGTATGAAGACGGGTAGACTGCATTATGTAGAACACTGTATCTGAATAATTGACATTAAAGTTTCCACATTTTAATTTCACAAAATTGCTGATTGGATACATAAAATTGTACATTTATGTGATGTATCCACGAACAATTAACAGGCTTTTTTAAACAAGCTCCCATCCAGTAAATGATACACTATACATGACAATTCTACGTACTACAATTCCTTTGAAAATTATAATCGAGGAAGGGATTGTTGAACACCAATTTTTAACAAAATACCACTTTTATAGAAAAAAGACCACAAATTATATTTCTAAGACAATTATTGACATTGGAAAGTTTCTTTTTGAAAAGATTGTGTCAAACGAATTAAAAACATGATCGAAGACTTCTACACTATTTTTCGAGATAAGCACGCATCTGAAGTCGCTACCCTCCCTGAATTACACTCAAGCCCGAGACATATGGCACTGAACTGATACATAAGTCATTGAGAAAAATTTAGAACTACAATGTTATAGCAGCAATTGAAACTCTCACGCACCGAGACTTCATTCGTAGCATCACAAGACCCGTGTCGATGTTAACTCAACACTAATCTAGGTACGTAAATGTCATCAGATCATAAGACTGTCGAATAATATTCTTTTTGGTATTTTTGAATTTCTGATTTGTATTTGTTTCTTCATAGTTTTTCATTTTTACTATTTCTTATGTTGGTTTAATATTCTTTGTATTGTCTTTTTCACAAATTCTTATTATAAATCCAAAAAAGAATCGAGAGGAATAAAAATAAATACAAAATGAGTTTGATGATCAAGGCCGATTCAATTTGCCAGACCCCACGTCATCTGGAGTCAAACGATCTCATACCAGAAGTTGATCTGACAAGCAGACTTAACTAACATCCGATAAGGCTTTACGTGAACAATAGTCAGGCTAACATGGTATTCCAATTTCTGCGACAAAGAAATAAGTATTCAACAAATACCCTTTTGCAACCTGTTTCCTTTATGAATGTATCTGACATCGGATGTGCATATGGTACAGAGGAAAGCTTGATGGTTCACGAGATGCTATGCTGCCTTATGAGTCACAATACATAGGTATTTTATCAAAGGTGAAAGCCATAATCTGTAGCGAGTTCTCAACCTTAGAAAAACTTGAGCACAGCACGCATAAGAAAAAGACACATACTCGTTGACTTCAGCCGGAGACATTGAAGTGCAGTCCTGCTTTTGGATGACCAGCTGACTAACTTATCACCTCCTAGAAATTGTATGCCACCAGATGTACTTTTACGTGAATCTAGACAGCCGCGTAATCCGACTCTGAAAAGCAGTAAGTTTCGAAAGCCGTGTCCTTCGGATACCAAAGACCATGTTATGGAGTCTTTAAGGTACCGAACAGATCCGTTTAAACCGTGCAGGAGATGTTTCTCATCTAGTTTTAGCTTGATAGCGAGCACGAATAACATGTTGCATGCACAATATCAGGTCCAACTTTGATTGTTAGGTATATGAGTGCTCCGTACCATACTACGGTATTATGTTTGGTCGACGCGTGAGTACCACTCAAGTCCAGCATCAGTTGTTTTGTATGCCATTGGTGTACCATGCATCACATGAGGTCAAACCATGCTATTTTCAGAATCTCTTGAGCATACATAAGCTTGGTTTATAAGATACCACGACGGGTATTGGTGGATCTGAATTCTAAAAAGAATTTTCAGCTCCCCATCATAGACCATATCAACTTGCTGTGGGCATTAGTTTTCCAAATCGTTTTGAAAGTTTTGGGTTCGTAGAACCAAAAATAATGTCATCAACATAAATTTACACAAGCAATATGTCTTCCTCTTTGCACAAGCAATATGTCTTCCCCATGTTTAGTTATGAACAAAGTTGGATCAATAGCACCTTTTGAGAATCCTTTGGATACCAGGAAATTGGAGAGTTTATCATACCACGCTCTTGGTGCTTGTTTTAGACCATATAATGCTTTCTTGACACGGTAAACTTGGTCAGGATGATATGGGTCAACAAATCCATCTGGTTGGTTTATGTACACTTCTTCCTTTAGAGGACCTTAAAGAAATGTTGTTTTGACGTCCATCTAGTATACGGTAAATGATTTGTGTGTAGTGTACGCAATGAACAACCGGACGGCCTCCAACCGAGCAACTGGTGCAAATGACTCTTCGAAATCAATTCCTTCCTTTTGAGCATATCCCTTAGCTACAAGACGATATTTGTTGCAAATAACAGTATTTTCCTCATCACGTTTGTTTTTCTAGAGCCACTTTAAGTTAATGACATTTTTGTTAAGTGGTCTATCGACTAATTCCCATACATCTAATCGATCAAACTGATGAAGTTCTTCCTGCATTGATTCAATCCATGCAGAATCAGCCATGGCTTCTTTGATGTTCTTTGGCTCGGTTCGACTCACAGTCAGTGCGAACATACACATCTCGCCATCTGTTTCTAGCTGACGTCTTGTTCTAATTGATTGAGAAGGATTTCCAATGACTTGTTCTAATGGATGATCTTTTGTCTAATGTTATGCAAAAGGATGGTGTTGATAGAAAGTATGCATGTTTGACGAATCAACATGACGAGACAATGTCTCCCCTTGTTCTTGTACCGGTGTACTAAAGATGTTGATAAATTCATCTTCGTCAAATTATGCATTTTCGATATTGGTTTCTGCTTAAATAATGTTCTTAGGTGCAGTGACAGTTGGTACTTGAATTGGAGTTTGATGTGTTGATTGAATGTTTAATAGAGGTGGATCTGCAACATCGATTATTGTAGAACTGTGAGTTGTGTTATATTGTTGACGTTTATCAGGATTATTAGCAGCATGTACAGCGGAAGACTTTGACACAACAGGAGAAGTTTCATTGAGCAATTCACTGAACATCGGACTATATAGAAATTCCAACTCATTTGATGTTGTTACTGTCTCAGCTACTTGAGGAACATTTTATTAACTTTGTGGACCGAGACTTAAACTGTCTTGTTCAAGTATCGTAGTCGAACATTGTGGACTAGGGTCAGAACTGACTTGATCTGACACCATCTGAGGTAATTCGTCAAAGTTAACATGAATTGTTTCAACTATTATTTTTGTTCTCTTGTTAAATACCATGTAAGCCTTTGACTGAGTAGAATACCCAACAAAAATACATGCATCACCTTTTTTCCTTTATTTTATCAAGATTTTCACCATCTCTGACGATATAGCAAAGAGAACCAAAGATGTGAAAGAACTTAACTGACGGTTTCCGGGCATTGATGATATGGTAAGGTGTTTTCTCATGTCGAGGAATTACAAGTGAACGGTTTTGAGTAAAAGATGTTGTTGCAATTGCTTCAGCCCAGAAGAACAAAGGAACTTTAGCGGCGCTTAGCATTGTTCAAGCATCCTCAACAAGTGTAAGGTTCTGTCTTTCGACAATGCCGTTTTGTTCAAGTGTTCGAGCAGTTGACGTTTAGTGTCTTATTCCCTCTTTTGCAAAGTATGCATGAAGAGTTTTATTAAGAAATTCTATGCCTTTGTCAGTTTGAACTGTTATAACTTGAGCATGAAGTCCTCTTTGGACAAGTGTGAAGAAATCAATGAGAACTCTTGGTGTTTCATCTTTGGACCTTAAGAAGTGAGTCCATATATATTTGGAGTAGTCATCAATAATTACGAGAATAAATTTCTTTCCATTAATGCTTTTTACCCTCATTGGACCACATAAGTCCATGTGTAGAAGTTGTAACCATATTTTTAAGCTCCGGGTAGCCTTAGTGTGAAAAGACTTTCTTTTTGCTTTACCCAACTCATAAGAAGAACACAGATGATCTTTGACGAATTTCAATTTTGGAAGCCCATTCATAATATTATTCTTCAAAAGGAAGTTGATGGTGTCGAAGTTTAGATGAGATAGACGACGATGCCATAACCATGCTTAAGACGATGTTGCTTTAGCCATTAAGCAAATTGGATTGGGAGTTGATGAGTCTTGTAGAGTAATGGAATACAAATTTATGCCACGAGATCCTATGAGAAGATCATTTCCCTTCAAATCACGGATATAACATGTAGACTTCCGAAAAGCAACTTCTAAATTCGCATCACAGAATTGACCAACGAAGAATAAATTGTGATTAAGCCCTTTGAGGTAATAAACCCGTTTGATAGTAATAGTTCCTTGAACCAGATCTCCATAACCAAGAATTGGTGTAATTTGATCATTTCCAAACTTCACCGTTCCTAGAAATTTCTCCACAAAATTAGTTAGAAGTTTGAGATTTCTGGTCATGTGCTTTGAGCACCCAGAGTCGACGATAAATAGAATTATCTCTACGAGCTACAAAAGAATTAGAAGACAATAGAGTATTGGACACCGTGGAACACCTAGGAGTCTTATGTTTCAAAATATTAGCAGTTCTAGATGCATTTCCTAGAGGCATACTAACGTTTGGGTTGACATTTCCTATTTGAGACTTAGGTTTCCAATTGTATACGGGTGGTGTATACTTAGGATACCAGCAACTGCATGTCTTACTAACTTGCTTATATAGCTTCCTGGTTATGTGTCTAGATTTCTTGATAGTGGAGTCTATTGCAACAATTTTTTAATAGATGTTGCAACAGATTAGTTCACATTATGCTTAGGTTCTCTAGTACGAATACGCACAGCAATTGGTTGTCTAGTCGTAGAACTCATGCCATTAATATAATGTAGAACATATAAATCATGATTGTCATTCAACACACATTTTCCACAAGTAACACAGACAAAGTTAACATTCAAGGTCTTAGCATTCAAACTGTCATTACACGCAGTTACAGACGTTTTATTATTTGAAAACTTAAAATTCCTACGGTGGTCTTCTACATTTTGCTTCTTCCCTTGACTATTGTTAGGCATGACTCTATCTTCTAGTTGATTGCTCTTAAGCTGTGGTCTGCTAACACTAGTAGTGGGAATTACTCCTGTAGAGAAAGACACGCGTTTGTTAGTTTTCCTAATGTCTTGAGGCAACCGTGGTGTTCTAGTTTGATTAGGCTTTGTGTGCACTTTATACATTCCTGGTGCAATCACATTTGTGTTCTTGAAAATTGGCAACACATTCTGAGGCAAAATCTGTGCAGTGACTGGTTTTGAAAAATCATGGGACACATTTTGTGTGGTAACTGACTTTGACTTTGAGAAATCTGTCTTTGCAAGAGAATCTGAAAAAATAGCTGGTTTACCTAAAATTGATTGTCTTTGACTTTTAAAAGCATTCGGTTGTCGAATAACCGATGATTTTTCAAACTTAGTTTCCACAGATTTTCCTTTCATCTTTTCTATGAGTTTCTTCAACTCACTTATTGCAATTCCTTTGTCTTGTAATTGAGCTTTCAAGTCTTGAATTTCAAAATATTGTTCACGTTCTTTCAGAAATACGTTTGACTGATTTTCTTTGAAAGATTTGTCATTTTTTATCTTTTCTTTACACTGTTGTAAATCAAGTTCAAGATTAATCGCATGTTTCTGAAGTGCTTCAAAACTCTTTGACATTGTTCTACTTTTTGAAAGCTCTTTTTCAAGATGTTCACATTTTTCTACAGTTTCCAAGTAATCACATTGCAAATTAGTAACTTCATCCAGATCAGTGTATTGCATTCATGTGATCAGCATAGTAACATTCTCTTGAAAGTCGATCGATTTCATTCAAAAACTATGTTTTTTGAGTTTCCAGTTGAGATTTGAGAGTGTCTACTTCATGTTAAAGAGAATTAAAGTATCTCAAATCATCAACCATTTCCTCGTTCAAACACAAGTGAAAATTTTCTAAGTCCGCATTGATTCTTCTAATTTTAGGGCAAATATTTCCTTTGATTGTGTTTTGAATGAAAGGATCTATGTTATCAAAATATGTCTTTTAGTGATTGTTTGTTTGCAATGTTCCACTCCATCAAAAATCTTGTCAACACTCTTTTTAATCTTGAAAAGTTCTTTAGATATTTTACACTAATCCCAAGGAATGGATTCAACCATTCGTTTTTCTAACAAAGTTGTTTGTTTACGAAAAGACTCTTTGGAAAATTCATTATTAGAAGATGTGTGACTCATCTTTGACGTTTTTGGAAAATAGTGTTGTTCAGGCGACTTTTACCGTTGTGGAACGAACAAATCATAAAGATTATTCAACTGGTCATAATAAACGGTCGGATTAAAGCGCTTAATTTTGATCGACTTTCTTTGTCAAGACGAATCATTTCGTCAGATTCAGGGGCTAACATTAACGCAAGATTATCATTATAGCAACCTATATCATGCAGACGAGGATTCGATCTTTGAGCTTTCTTGAGGAACTCAGGTTTTGCAAAACTCGTTTTATAATTACGATTAAGCATATTCATTGTTTGAACAGAGGGGCCGGTTTTATATACAATATCATTCAAAACCTTAACTTTGTTTTCTAAAGCAGTGACTTTATCAATTTCTTTTTCTTCACGAGTTTTGTAAAGCTTAATATGTGCCTCTTTTGCTTGTGACATTATGGAGATGGTTTCTTGATGTGCACAAAGCTTCTTTTTCATATCCGAAATCGTTTGATTTAAATCATTTATTTGTCGAGTATATGCATTAGATGACTTTTCAAAATCGATTTTGTATGACATTAAATCCCCTTTAGCTTTTGCATAATCAATTTCCACCTTTGACGCATAATTCACATCATTATACTTATCAAGTTCCTCTTGGAACTTTTTAAGGTCTTTAAACATCAACTGATTAGTTTTAGACAGTTCATTGTTTGATTCTTTGAAATTGTTATTTGATGATTCTAAACTTTTATTTTTAGTTTTGAAATCCTCAATTTCACCTTTCAATTTATCAACTAAATCCTTGTTTGATGATTCCAAAAATTTATTTTGGTTTTTGCTGTCATCAATTTCACATTTTAGTTTCTGATTTAAAGAAGCAAGCAAATCACATTCTTGTTCAAGATCATCAGTATCATCCTAGTCATCCTGAGCTCTATCATTACATATATCCAATGAATCAATAGTGATATTGGTGTCACCATGTTTCGCCAGATATATGTCATTACTAGATTTAGGTTGCTCAAGATGTTCATTTTCCATGGCAAACACATTATAGTTGTCATTATTATTTTGTACCTTATGCATTGGCTCATCATCAAAGATTGGTCCAGAATTATCAATTGGATATGGAGTAACCTCTTGAATCTGTGCCATGTACATATAATTTGCTTCCAATTCCTGATCTTCAGACTCATCATCAGTATCATCTTTCCAATCAGCTTGTTCCGCATTCAATTGAACCCCAACTTCCTCTTGTTTACACAACAACATCTTTTCCTTGTGATAAGCTGCATCCTTTACTCGTTTCGGTTTCTGACATTCCCTTAATACATGCCCATATTCCTTGCAGTTATAACACTGAATCCCAGACTTCTGCACATATACTGTCTCATCGAAGTATAAATTCCAATCTCTAAGAACACAGGGTACTCAAACAACACACGTCACTAAGGTAAACAGTAATATATTTCCCATCTTACTGCACCTGCATTTATTGATCCAGAACCACAGTTAACGTTAAACTGAAGATGAGAGAATAGTCCTCACGAGAAATGCAAAGATGACCCACAATACGCCCCCTCCAGCGCCCTATCTCACTGCTCATTACCTACATTGTTTAGATAGGAGCTATATTTCCAACCCTACCAACCACCACCAATAAAACAATCACCCACATAGATCCACACCCGTATATGTTCTGTGTGTATTCAATTGATATTTTGAGATGATAGTATCGACAGCCTCGATATTATCTTCTCAGCACTTATAGATGCGACCGTATTAGAGCGCAATATATTTTAAGACATGATAGGTGACCGTATACTTAAGACAGTTCGCTTGCTTCGGTAGCATGTAAGGCTTGTGGTCGCAAACGTGTTAGCAACTGTATTCTCGTCGCAGATAGAGACATGATTCATTGGTGTCTAGACTTCATTGTGTGTAGATTTAACTTCTTAAGGCTTTTTATAATTGAGTATTGTTATGTCAATTGTGTGCTATGTCAGATACCCGTATAATTTGAGTTAAGGGTAGGTCGCTGCTTGTCACCATGTGTGAGAGTAGCGTATTCGTTAATTATATAATACTAACGCTATCTCTGCGGTCCGCTTAGGTGTGTTTCGAGTAAGCAGTCCACGTCATGTGAATCGCTCACGCTAGTATTGTTGTGTACGTTGATTATGATATCTGAACATGTATAAGCTCTTGTTTGATGATTCCTCTAAAAGTATTGTAACTGTACTCTCCTCGTTATTATGTGTAGACTGTCATACTATTAATTTTATCAGCAGAGTCATGTATGTGTGTGTCTCGCACAGAGATATAAGTGAGAGCAGATGTCTCTACTATAATTCAAGACGCTCCAGTGTATGAAGTCTAAGGACCTCAATAACTTAGTGCAATCGCATTGATGTACCGTTCATGCCTCAAGGAGGATCACTATGAGATAATAATGACACACAGACGTGACTAATTGTCGCATCATATCAGCGTCATATGGCGATAATGACATCTCACTTAGTAGAGTACTTGAGTCTATGTATCACTCGTATATTACATGAGTGTCTAGACTAGCAATATACAAACGGGTCATATATTTACGGTAAGACCCATACTCAATGGAGTCATAGAATTTATTCCAATATCAACACATAACGGTTCCTAACTCCCAGACGGTTCATCTCAGTACATTTTGTCCCAATACATCGCGCACAAAAAGCCCACATCACCAATACCCTACTAAGCCTACCGCATGCCCATCCCCCCTATCAGAACTCTCTCACCGCCCTCCTCGCCGCACCCCTTCACCCTCCGCCAATTGCCCGTCCCACGCTCATCCATCTAAAAGATTGGTCCCACGGCACAAGCACCAGATTGCAATTGTTAATAGAAAGATTGTCAACTGATCTGTGGTAGTAGAGTTGGAGTTAGTAAACTCTTGAAATTCTGTGTGTGGCCATGTACATATAATGTGCTTCCAATTCCTGATCTTCAGACTCATCATCAAATATCATCTTTCCAATCAAGTTGTTCTGCATTCAACTGAACCCCAGCTTCCTACTTGTTTACATAATACATCTTTTCCTTGTGAATAAGCTTGCATCCCTTTACTCATTTGGGTTCTTGACATTCCCTTGTTACATACCTATATTTCCTTGCAAGTTATAACACTGAATTAGATTCTGCACAACTGAGTACTACATTTTCCCTAGGTCCCATGCAACATAACTGCCCTCTGATTATCCATACCCAATGCCTCTATTGATATCTTAGAAAATTTTATCTTGATTAGCTCTACTGGTGTTTGATGAAGTTCGAAGGTTGTTGTTGGTAGGTTTGTAGATTTTCTTAAACGAGAGAGAAATTAAAGCCATGAGTTTGTCAATCTCCTTTTCCTTTGACATTTCCTCATCTTCAGTAACCGTAGCAGGTTCTGGATCATAAGTAGGAGCAGAAGAGGTAACAATTGCTTTTCCTTTGTTTCTGGTAGATTGTTGTGATCTGGTGGAGGAATATTGAGTGTTTTGAGTAGAATGGTTTTGAGGATGGTAAACTGGTTGTTGTTGAGCAACAAGTGCAAGTGGATGAGTAGTACGTGCTAGTCTTTCAGCTCTTATCTCATTAACTTCATTCTGGTGTTGCTTCAGGATGTCATAAAGTTTGTGATAGGAGACAGTCTTCAGCTCTTGACTCTGCTTAACAAGTGTCACAAACCTTTGCCATTCTGGTTGTAGTTGAAGTAAGAACTGGACATTCACTTGATGATTAGTAACATGACACTGATTTCTGACAAGCTCATTCATCATCTTGTAGAACCGTGAGTAATACGATTCAAGTGATTCACCATCCCGTGATGTGAATTTTCCAAACTCCCAATATAAATTGGTTTTAAGATCTTGAACATTGATTGATTCACCTTGTTTTAACCTTTCAATGGCTTTTCACATTTCACATGCATTCGAACAAGCATCAACTGTAGAGTAGATATCGTTATCTATCCCTGTGAGAATGATCTGAATGGCTTCAGCTTCGGCATTCAGTTGATCGCGTATGTCTTGTAAAACATTCTTATAGCTCTCCATATACCTTTCTATAGTTGTTTCAGAACTACCTTCAGCAACTGGAACTGTCTTCTCAGTCCATTGATACGTGTATGGTGGATTTTGGAGACAATAGTGGATGAGTTCACTGTTAGGTTTGGTGTCAATGTATCTCTTGATTCTGGATTTCCACTGAACGTAATTACCCGGTGCTAACATTGGTGGACGATCTTTGCTACCCGCTTCCATGATAGCATTATGAAGAGCATTCGATGATTGAGTTTGCAAATTGGTATTTGAATTTGACATTTTGATGAAGTTGTGAATGGATATCGGATCTTAAGTGTTATGAAGTGTTGATTGTATTATGGTGAGAGAGAATGCAATTAACTTCCACGGGATTTTACAACTCTATGATTAAAACCGAGAAGGAAAAAGATTACTTGTCGGGATTTTACAAAATCAATAGAAAAACCGTGAAAGTAGAATTGACATATTTCGCTTGGCTAAAAAAACGTATTTCGCTTCAAAAAATTACACATTTCGCTTGAATACTGAAAATTGCACATTTCGCTTGAAACAACATATTTCGCTTGAAATTAATCTTGCATGTTTCGCTTGTAATTAAACATGTTTCGCTTGTACTCAGTCTTGCATATTTCGCTTGATGTTTAACATGTTTCGCTTGGACTCAATACTGCATGTTTCGCTTGAGGTTTAACATATTCCGCTTGAACTCGTAACAAACATATTTCGCTTGAAATTCAAAATTTTTGGCAGAGTTTCGTTTTAGTTAATTGTAATATTTCGCTTGACTTCCACCTGCATATTTCGCTTAACAAATAACGTACATATTCCGCTTCACAAATAAGCCTACATGTTTCGCTTCACCTGTGACATATTCCGCTTGATGTCACTATCTAGTGAGGACCACTTACACTAACAAACAACTAGTCCTTTTCTAGTGAAGCACAAATTGTGGATCTATGTTCCTTAATCACAACCGGTTGGGACCACAAACTAGATAAGTGAAAACACAAATAAGCCCGAAATAAGCTTGAAATAAGCTCGGAATAAGCTCGAAATAAGCAATAAAAATTTAAGAAAACTAAGAAACTAGTTTGAAGATCAAACTAAAAGGGACGTGACTCTTGTGAATCTTCTAAATCGAACCCAACACACCACGTCGAGAAGGAAAAGAAGAAAAATAAGCCGAAATTAATAAGCTTAAAAACAAACAACCTTGGAGCTTATCTAATTCATTAAATGACAACTAGATAAGGTGAAGAATCATGAAGAACAAAGAGAGAATAAGCTTTACAAACCAATAAGCTCCAAGCTTTTTGATCCGTGGGCTTATTAAGAAAAATAAGCCACGGTTTGCTTATCTAAACCACAAAAATCAAACACTAAACACCCCTTGGCGAGTGATACCACATGTTATCCCACAATATAATCCAAACACAACAATAAGCAAACCCAAATAAGCCCTAGATAAGCCGGAAATAAGAAAAGAGAAAAGAGAGATGAAAAGAACTTGGAATGTTAGATTAGAGAGAGAAAGTGGTGAGTTACAAGTGAGACAAATGCAACCAACACCCTCTCCATGTGTGGAGAGGGTTTCTTTTATACCCCTAGCCAACATGTAGGCGTATGGGCTTTTCTACTTGGGCCGGGCTTGGCATATCTTGGGCTTTGAGCCCGAAACACGGACAATATTAGATTACAATCCAAGCCCGTTGAACCCGACTAGCCTATTACTTTACAAGACCCAATTTGACTTTATAAGACCGATAACATTCTTGTTTGACTTAATATAATTAAGGCTAACAGATTTAGACAACCTTCAAGCTCGTATATCACATAATCTTCCAAATCAAAATCGTCAATGTGTAGGTCTAGAATGTTCATTGAAATGGAAGAAGTATATGGTATGTCTTCTGACATACTTTTCCATGCGCGATTCCAAAGTCTAATTGGATCAGACACTTGACAAAATGTAAGAATATGCGCCAATAGTATTCGTAATTCCGCGGGTGTTGCTGTAAGAGCAGCTTCTTCTAGCATTATCTCTCATTCTCTATCGTTCTCTAATAAGCCTAGTGCCTCACATGCGGCCCGACAGGTTGGATACATGACATCATTTACGGTACGTATGCATGGAAAACTCTTATAGCCTTTTTGGTGACACAACAACATTCTTTGATAAAATAAATCTCCCACGGCAGGATGGACATATGTCAGCCTGTCAATTGACGATTTTGTCCTCATACGACATTGTCGCCAATACTTGCCATCCGCATACCATATAGATTCAGATGGGAAATCCAAATATGTAAGGTGTCTTCCGTCGATATTCCATTCATTGTAGTGAAGCCATTCTATAAGAGTCGTTTTCTTTTTATGAGTATCAAGAACCGCCGAGTCAAGCCTATCTCTTTCTTGAAAAACTACACGTTGCATATTCATCAAGTGTAAAGATAAAATTTGAACTGCTGGTTCCCTATAGTGTATGTCAAATTTGAAAATCCTCTAACAGGCTTCATGAGGGCTTATGTATCTTGCATCTAGATAATTCTTTATTTCATCTACTACCACCCGTGGTCGGTTAATGGAGGTCGATGCCCCTGTTACTCACGTTTGTACGATCCCTGGATATACGGGCAACAACGCGATTAGTCC
Source organism: Tanacetum coccineum (assembly GCA_026074375.1). Taxonomy (NCBI): domain Eukaryota; kingdom Viridiplantae; phylum Streptophyta; class Magnoliopsida; order Asterales; family Asteraceae; genus Tanacetum; species Tanacetum coccineum. The sequence continues at coordinate 30,749 of BQNB010010922.1, forward strand.
CTTTCGAAATATACTTAAACAAATACTTTATGAGCATTGACCATCCATAATACTCCACATTGATGTATACGTAGAATGTCATTAGCAACTTCTTATTGTATGGAACAACATAACTGTTGTCTAACTTAATGTTTTGTCGTGTGGTTGTCACATCAGTATTCCTCCTTTTGTAATGAACAAAACCATTTTTATCAATGTACGTACGCTAGCAATATTCTTTTAGGAAATTCTTTTTACACGGAGGAGTATTCTGCATACATGAAGCAGATGGACACGCTAATCCACACGGCCTGTGCATCATAATTTCTGAAACAATCCTGTAGCACTTTGGGTCGGCATCATCTGAAGGCAATTCGGCCGATACATACATATCTATATCTTCTTTTCGAGATACACGTACCGATTCATGTATCCATAATAGAGTAAGATAGTGAGGTAGTCCCTACTTTTGGAATTCGACTGTATATAGTACTATAACAAAGAAACAAATACAAAACATATAGTAAGTATATAATCATATATAAAAATAGTGAATCTAAAAGAAAGAAATAATAATTAAGATTTTTTGGTTATAGAAAATACCCGCTACAATCTTCCCAAATGGTTGTGCATCACGTAAAAAGTTAATAAATTAGTGGATCTTCATTTCGAATACTCTATCAACTACATCTGCTCTGTCTGTTGTTGTCAATAATGGAAATTGAGCCATGTATTCAGCTATTTCCGGCCACTTAACATTGCAGGTAAACATTTTAAAGAAGGAAGGATTTCCATGTACACGACATATGGCGATGGCGAGTGCATCTAGCTAATGACTGTACATGTAACGTGGTCCGCCCGTGAGGATTGCGGTAGTATAAGCCTTAACCCATAATCAGAGCCATCGCTATCTCCTCGGTTAATAGCATCATAGATACCGGATAGATATTCATTCCTTATATCATTTTGGTGTTCGCAAACAAAGTCGATTTGGTTTTGCTCGACGGCACAAAAACCAGTGACAACATATTGTTGAAACAATCTGCCTGTTCTTGATAGATAGTTGTAGCAGTTTGCACGATCATGGAGCTGGTAAGAATAGAACGCTAACATGGTTAATCATTTTTGATCAGAAGAAGAGCGAGTAGGATCAACCATCTTTAAGTCTTTATAGTAACCATCTTGTCCATAGATGAATATAAGAGGAGATTGCAACGACATATAGGACGAGTGCAACTTGTTTACATGTTGTGGATACCATGAACGTTCCTCCAATACTATATCATAGTTCATGTTGGCTTCAGGACCGGTTTCATAAACTATAGCGCCTAACATATCCCCCTTGGTTCTCGAGCACCAACCACATTATACAATCGAACCTTGAAATTAGGAACATGTGTATCCTAAAATTTCTCACACACCGTTCTAAATAACTGAACCAATCCGTTGTGAGTGTCCAACAAATCTATGAGTCCTTCAACTATGTCCCTACGAAGATCACTATTATCACCGCCAAAGTGACTCATACGATTGTCTATTTCATTGTCGGTGCCGTAGGTATACAATTATAAGAACCTTGGGGTTCACCTTCTGCTGGACACAAAGACCCTATCCAATGGTATAGTTACCCTGATATCTTAAACACATACGACCGCGACCGTTGTTAATTGAATCATCAACTTGTGCACCTAGCGATGTGATGACATCAAATAACGTCTATTTTATAGCATCATTTATCCCATGTAATTAACCCATTTTGTATAATTATTGCAAAGAATTGTTACTTAATCGTTTGTATTTGAGAATTGCAGTAATTATGAGTACTGGTGAAGATTGACTAAAAGGCACGCATTTTGGAGCATAAACGAAGAGTTTGAGAAAATCTACTGATCTGACAGCAAATACGCCGTATTATTCTAGACCTATACGACGTATCTAAGACTTGACGAGCTAAATGACCATTGCCTGACTTTGAAGAATACGCCGTATCTACGTCAGCAGATACGCCGTATATGACACTATGGTCAAAAACCATAGGAAGCACATTTTCAGTCAATTCTCCGTACCCAAAGAGCCAATACGCCATACCCAAGGACCCTAATACACCGTATCGGAGGAGTTGAATACGTCATACCCAATAAGTCTAATAAGCCGTATCGAGGAGGTCCGATACGCCGTATCCAAGAGGTCCGATACGCCGTATCCATACCAGCTCAAGAAATTCTAGAATATTTTATTCTTGAAGCCCACGCCAAGTCTTCCAATACACCGTATTGACTTTGGATACGCCGTATTGACCAATTTTCAAAGCCTATAAATACAAAACCCTAAATACGAATGAGGTATGCTTTTAACCACCAAGTTTAATTTCCAGAAGATCTAAGAAGCCAAAAAGGTCTTGCAAAGTGCTCCAATCGATGGGAAAACTCTTGTAATCATTTACACTCTGTATACGCATTCGGTTAGCATAATCTTTTGTTACTTTAATCATTCATCTATGAATTCAAGTATTGTTATAATGACTATCAGCTAATACCTTTAGGTATTAGCCATGTTTATGATAATATAATGTTTGGTTTGTTTATCTCGAATGCTTAATTCATCGTTGCTTGTTGATTATGTTTATCAATTTATACTCGTTTACGTGCTTAATTATGAGACCTATCATTCAATTGGGTCTAGTCCTATATATTTAATGCGCTGCAACTTCGGTGTTGTTTGGGCGTAGGCTAAGAGTTTGGGATAGCTCTTCATATTTGCAAGTAAGTTAGTAAAGTCCCGATGGGCTAGGGTGTAATAAGATCATTATTAATCTCCTAATGTAGATTATAATCAACAAATAAAATACTTTGTGCGGATGCGTTTAATTTTGACAGGATTCAACGTGTCTAGATCTTAGGAAGAAGTACCGCCTAAGTCTAGGAATGATATAACCCTCGAGATAAGTCATTCATTGCACTAAATAAACAAACCATCATTCTATTTAATTAAACATGGCTAATATTGTTTTCCTTACATAAGGCTTGATCGATTCTTTATATTTTGTCTATCAACTTGTGTGTGTTAATTGTCATCAAAATCTTAGTTTAGATAACCCAAACTCGTGCCAGTCTCTCAGGCTGATTGCATTAGTTTTAGGTTTAACTTATATAACTAAAATACTGATAAATTAGCTATTAACGCTCTCGCTCTTAGTGATCGACACCTTACTTACCAATGAAGCTACATCTTGACCGGGTACACTGCCTATTAGAGTGTTGTTTTAGGTATAGTCGGCATAAAATAAATAGTAAAACTTGATACATAAATAACACCTACATAATGACACATCAAGTTTTTGGCGCCGCTGTCGGGGAGTGAAGTTGTTTAATTCTTATTTATTTATGTTTTAGTTTAGTTTAGTTTAGATTAATTTGCATATTTGTGTGTTTGTTTTGTGTGTTTGATTTTTGCATTATATATTTTTGCATATTGTATGTTTGTGTGGTTTTTGCATTGTTACAATCTGCTATAACTTTTTGAGCCGAATACTCAATACGACGTATTCATCTTCTTAGATACGGCGTATAATTTTTTTAAACCAATACAGCGTATTCGACTTTATCATTAATACGGCGTATTCAGTTTACTAAATACGACGTATTAAGCTATTTGAGAGTTTTCTTTCCTAGAAAATTTATTACAGGTAAATATGGACGACCCCAACATTACTATGTAAGAGTATGTCAGTCTTGAGGAAGAAAACGCTCGTAGGTGTGGTAAGGTGTATAATTGGGAAACTGCTACGTATGGTAAGATCTGGTATGATAAAGATGTTCACGACCTCTGATATGTTGAAACCGAATTCCCAGCTATAGTCTTCAATGATAGATTGACATTTGAAGAAATACCCTCCTGTGAACCCACGGTAAGTCCTCTTAACGACAATAAAATTGAGTTTAGAATATCGATTGACGAATCCGACGATGAAGATTACACCGTGATTTATAACAAAAATTCATTTTTCTCTAAAATTATTTATGTGAATGATTTGAAAACGGATTCGGAAAATGATAATGATAAAGTCAATATGCCTTCGTTTCCGTCACTCGAGCCTACGGTCAGTTATTTTGATGATTTAGACTTCTTTAAAGATTTTAAGAATGAATTTCCGCCATTGTTTACAATGATGCTCTAACGTCAAAATCAGATTTCTTAACTGAACCTACTATAAGTACTCAACATATCGATGAATTTGATTTGAAAGATGAAACATCGTTGTCTGAATGTGATGAAGAGGAACAAAACGTTATATACTTTAATGATCAATTTCCTTTTAACGTAATTTATCTGATGATTCAAAATCGGATAAGGACAATGATGATGATAAAATCGATATTAAACAGTCTTCAGGTGGTAATGTAATAAATACTGATGATGGTGCCTATGCATAAAGGTCAAATAAGCTTTTAACTTTTATCCAGGAATTAAATTTTAATATTATGACTTGGAATTATCTTAACAAAGGGATGTCATTCATTTTCCTAATCAAGAATTTGTATGTGCCATTTGGCATCCTGTTCGACCCCAAATTGTTTTATAAGGATGGGATTAAATTGGGGCAAACTTAAAGACTTTTCTGTAAACAAAAGTGCTTTTCGAAAGATAACCCGGAATGTAATTTTCAATTTTTATCGAGTCTGTCTTTCCAAGACTGTCTATACGGCGTATCCAAACCTCATGGATACGGCGTATTAGCCTTCTGGATGTTATCCAGTCTTTATTTTCAGCACAGTCTATACGGCATATTCGTTAAACGAATACAACATATTCGATACAGGTATCAATACGGCGTATCCTGAGGTATGGATACAGCGTATAGAATTCCTGTAAAGTTTTAGGTATTTATTTTGAGTCTAACCAAATGAATACACGGAGATAGAATTACATTTATTTTTTGAGAATTTACATATGACCTCGTGAAAGAAACATCGACGAATATTGGTGGAGAATTTACAAATATGGAGATCTTGAAACTTCAAGGCGGCTGTTCAACACATGAATTCTTGCTCAATAAATCAACATGGAGAATCTACCGAGCAAATATCAGGGAAGTTTCTCATTCTAATTCTTTTTAATTCCCGTATTTAATGTTTTATCTATACAACGAGGACGTTGTATAATTCAAGTGGGGGGATGGGAATTAAAATGTTTACTTGTCCTAGTTTTCACACTAAAATGCTTAAATTATGCTCAAATTTAATTTTTTTTTCAAGCATACTTTTGTGAAATTACTTGATACATAACCCGCACACAATAACCCTTGTTAGATATTGTGAGAATTTAGCCATATCCGTTTCCAAATGTTTACCTAAATTCTACAAAATATGAGTGTGCTGGTGATGTAGTAGACTTTAGGACTTGGCTTGGTATATCACTCGAGACTGCAATGATGAGTACTATGGATTTAGATGGAGTAACTTGTTTAAATTGGTAAATTTTAGGATTACACCCAAATCGCCTTTACATGTTGCTTATTAACTAACTACACCAGTTAGTTAACCCCCGTATAAACCCTTTTTTTACTCTCATTTTAAGAGTAAGATACCCCTAGAACAACCCGTAGAACCAATCCTTTAGGAAATACACCAATTGTTTATTTCGTTACACCTTTACACCTTAGCCTACCCTGTTAGGTTAAGTTTATTTTACAGTTGCTAGTTGCTTAAAGTGTAAAGTTTGTATTTCCCGAGTCTTGTGTCAAAATTTTCTATCTTTGGTACGGTTGGAAGAATTTGCACATCGCAAATGGGAATGTATATTATAGTCAAAACTCATGTATTTTTACTACCATCGCAATTAATGGTACGCCCGAAGAATGAAGGAATTATCGAAGGAATTATTATGATCGTGAAGATGGTGAAATTACACCGAGTTTCGTAGTACAGTGTTAGCAAAAAACAAAAAAAATCGAAAAAATATTCGCAACAAAAAAAGAGAAGAAAAGTTTGAAGATAATCGTTTCGCAACTACCCAAGGAATTACATGAAGGATCGATTATTCGTTGATACAAAATCGACGATGTAGAGTATTGTATAAAGTGGATGATATCGCCACTTACCTTGTAAAGTATGTAGAGTATGGGATGATTGGGAAGTTGATCGTTACGGGAACGCCAACTTAGGTTGTTGTTTTTGATCTATGATCAAGACGTTGTAAATAGTCGTGTCTTTATCATGGTAACGGTCGGGAAAAAGTGTCTAGAAACTTGTATTTTAGACTTAATCTATTTGTTTCGTAATTTTTATTTAACAACAATTTACTTTTCTTTCCTAATGACTAGCCGCTGGTTTTACGCGAATGAGGATTTGTACGAGCGTGCATGTCTATTCCTTGGTTACGGCCATGTATGCATGTCTCAACTGCCTTGTTGGTTTACGACTTTTGGTGAATGTTAGAAGGTCCCTACCCTATATCATTCTTCCTCCTAACCGTTGGTTAAATTCGAATGAGGATGTGATCGAACACACATGTCTATTCCGTCGTTACGGCCATGTATGTGTGCTTTAGCTGCCTTGTTGGAGTGGTACTTCTGGTGAAAGATTGAAAAATGATCAACCCTAAGCCTTATCTTACAAACCCATATTTACCTTTATAAACTTGTTACTCCTTAGCTTTAGCGGTGGAAATGTGTATCCTTGCCAAGCTCATGATAGAATACTCGTCATGACCGAGCAATTGAGCGAATTAGTTACATGTTACCACATAGATTAGTTGAGTGATTTGAGTGTTTTCATCTTCCTATTTCGTGAGGTGTTTGGTTGTGTACTTGTAATAGATCAAATAAATGCTTTAACGGAAAATATCCTTAGGGATACATTTTTATAAACTTCTAAAGGCTACTTGAGGACAAGTAGGATTCAAGTGGGGGATATTTGATGACATCAAATAACGTCTATTTTATAGCATCATTTATCCCATGTAATTAACCCATTTTGTATAATTATTGCAAAGAATTGTTACTTAATCGTTTATATTTGAGAATTGCAGTAATTATGGAGTACTTGGTGAATATTAGCAAAAGGCGCGCATTCTGGAGCTTAAACGAAGATATTTTGAAGATTACTATTCTGACAACCAATACGCCGTATCCATCAAGGAAGATACGGCGTATCCGTGCCTGCACTCACCAAAGACCACAAAGGAAACAAGTTTGACATCAAATACGCCATATTATTCTAGACCTATACGACGTATCCAAGACTTGACGAGCTAAAGGGCCATTGCTTGACTTTGAAGAATAAGCCGTATCCACGTCAGCAAATACGCCGTATATGATACTATGGTCAAAAACCATGAGAAGCACATTTTCAACCAATTCTATGTACCTAAAGAGCCAATACGCCATACCCAAGGACCCCAATATACCGTACCGGAGGAGCTCAATACGCCGTACCCAATAAGTCCGATACTCCGTATCGAGGAGGTCCGATACGCCGTATCCATACCAGCTCAAGAAATTCTTGAATATTTTCTTCTTGGAGCCCACGCCAAGTCATCCAATACGCCGTATTGACTTTGGATACGCCGTATTGACCAATTTTCAGAGTCTATAAATACAAAACCCTAAATATGAATGAGGGTATGCTTTTAACCAACAAGTTTGATTTCCAGAAGATCTAAAAAGCCGAAAAGGTCCTGCAAAGTGCTCCAATCGATGAGAAAACTCTTGTAATCATTTACACTCTGTATACGCATTCGGTTAGCATAATCTTTCGTTACTTTAATCGTTCATCTATGAATTCGTGTATTGTTACAATGACTATCGGCTAATACCTTTATGTATTAGCCATGTTTATGATAATATAATGTTTGGTTTGTTTATCTCGAATGCTTAATTCATCGTTGCTTGTTGATTATGTTTATCAATTTATACTCGTTTACGTGCTTAATTATGCGACCTATCATTCAACTGGGTCTAGTCCTACATATTTAATGCGCTGCAACTTCGGTGTTGTTTGAGCGTAGGCTAAGAGTCCGAGATAACTCCTTATATTTGCAAGTAAGTTAGTAAAGTCCCGATGGGCTAGGGTATAATAAGATCATTATTAATCTCTTAAGTTAGATTATAATCAACAAATAAAATACTTTATGCGGATGCGTTTAATTGTGACATGATTCAACGTGTCTAGGTCTTAGAAAGAAGTACCGCCTAAGTCTAAGAATGATATAACCCTCGAGATAAGTCATTCATTGCACTAAATAAACAAACCATCATTCTATTTAATTAAACATGGCTAATATTGTTTTCCTTACATAAGGCTTGACCGCTTCTTTATCTTTTGTCTATCAACTTGTGTGTGTTAATTGTCATCAATACCTTAGTTTAGATAACCCAAACTCGTGCCAGTCTCTCAGGCTGAAACCCCCTTTTTTGCATTAGTTTTAGGTTTAACTTAGATAACTAAAATACTAATAAATTAGATATTAACGCTCTCGCTCTTAGTGATCGACACCATACTTACCAACGAAGCTACATCTTGACCGGGTACACTGCCCGTTAGAGTGTTGTTTTAGGTATAGTTGGCATAAAATAAATAGTAAAACTTGATACATAAATAACACCTACACAACGACACATCACGATGTCATACTGAACATATGGTTATACGCTCTAATGTTCTCCAAGAAGTGACGATCCCGAAGTAATAGTTTCATATACTCAGGATATACCTGATATGTACGTAAGACAACTCGACCACCTTTACAACAACGATTATAACGGGGGCGTGAACTTCTGGGAACACTTTTTAAACGTTCTTCACCCTAAAAAGTGCTCCACAATGCTGACAGCTATAAGTACAGCCTTCGAGATATTTATAATCCGGTGGTGGACCCGAAGCTCATGGTTGTTGACGTGAAGTATCTGTGTTAACAGTGGGAGCCTGACGACTATGTTGCTGCGAAGTATCTGTGTTAACAGTAGGAGCCTGACGACTGCCCGATAAAGTAACTGGATGACGAAATCCTTGAACAAACACAAATGAGTAAGAACACAACCGCCTAAGGCAACACATACTATGAAACATCAATTAACAACAGAAATATAGACTAAGAAGGTACCTCTATCAGGAAGCGGAATGCGTACTGCACCAATATGAACACCATGGCGAACATGATCATGATGTTCATCAATAGGAACCGAAGATGTGTTTACATTAACAGGATTGGCTGGTTGTGGCAATGAATGGGTATCTGTAAGACAACAGGAATACCTAACGAATGAGTAAAAGTCGGAAACAAAGGGAATTTCTTGATACAATAAAAAATAAGTAAAATTTACTAAGAATAACCCGTTGCGAAACTGAACTCAATTGCCGTACGCACAGTCTCTTTGAAGGAACAGTTGGGCCAATGTCAAAAACGTTGTGACCAGCATCCTGAGAACTTGCATTACATTTTGACTGACCAACAGATGGACCAACTAGAGACACACAATTTAACTTACCAACAGATGGACCAACTGCAGAGACACCCAAAGCTGCACATGGCTGTTGACCAGTACACGAAGACGAATACAATGGACGTATAGACGTCTTCTTTAAAGGGACATTAGCCTAACCACCATCTTGACCAACGACATTACGATTTAACTAATTGAGACGACGAGCACCCGAAGAACTATCCAATTGCACACGCACTTCCTCACGAACACACGGAGCCGAAACCTTTGGCCATACATATGGTGTATCAAAAGGAATAGCCGAAACACCATAACCCTGAGCAACTACACTATGTTCAACTGGAAGGGGACCACTACTAACGCCAACGGACTTAGGAACCAACCTCCTCTTAGTTTTCATTAAAATTATAGTATCCGCAAACCGAAGTCACAAAAGAGACTAATAACTACCAACGTTCTATACAACAACCTAACGACTACCAATGTTTCATAACAATAAGGTAAACACCTAAACACTACAAAAGAAACATAACAAATATCCATATAGGCAACCACATATAGCAAAAAACAAATAAGAGCAACCTAGTAGAAGCACACAACTAATAACAACACAACGGCAAGACAACAATGATAGGCAGCAACGAAAAAAGCAGTAATCGTATAGCGCAACCTGTATACATCGAACGTTAGTAACAGAACAAAAACAGAAAAAAATAGTAAACATGTACTCCCTCCGTCCCAAATTAATAGTCCCTCTTTCCATTTTGGGTTGTCCCAAAATTATTGTTCCTTTCCAAATATAGTTGTGAGTAATGTAGCAAGTTTATCATATTGCCCCTAATGATACTAGAAATTACAAACTTTATTCAAAGCTTTAATTAATTCCATAAGGGTAAAACTGTCATTCGGCAAAAAAAGTAAGAAAGAGAATGCAGTAATGATTATGTTTTCTTAAACCGTGTATTTTTTATCGGGGGACAATTAATTTGGGACGGAGAGAGTAATACACAAACAAAAACAAAAACAAAATTTCGAAAACCCCTATACCAAGAGATGATCACGTCCGAGATCCGAAGAAAGTAAGTAGGTAAGAGTTATCCGGAGCAGTTTACGTATAAACGAAGCGTCTAATAAGGTTTTTTTAAAAAGGTAAAAATAATAACCAAAACTTAATACCGGAAGTAGGCCTAACAGGAAATGGGCCAACACATACAGGCCAACTTTAACCCACATATAAAACGACAGTAGGGAGTGTCGTTTTTTATATTCTTAGTATAGTATACAATTTCACAGCCACATGATGGTCGTATTTAATTCTCATGCTATTATTTTTATTTATTTATGTATTTATAAATCTTTAAATATTATATAAAATACAAATATTTTAATATATAATATTATTTTCTCTTACATCAATTTTCTTTCTCTCTTACATCAAATCGAAATCTAAATCCTAATCCAAATCCAAATCCTAAACCCATCTATCAACCAAACGGGCCCTTAGTTTTTGAAACTAAATAAAGCTAAAAAATATAGTTGTATCCTTTTACTTTTTGTGTTTACTTATCTAAAGTGAGCATCGGGTCCATCTCAGACCAGACCGAAAAAAAGGGATCGGACCGAGACCGATTTAGCCCAAAACTACGGACCAAGGACCGGACCGAGTATGTTCGGTCCAGTCCGGTCCGGTTCTTCGGTCGGTCTGGTTCGAGAAGGCAAAACGATCGGTTGTACGTAAAGAAAAGACCGAAACTGAACCGGACCGAGGACCGAACATGAGGTAAAGTGTGAACCGAGGACCGAACCAAAATACGTTCGGTCCGGTCCGATTGGTCCGGTTCGGGCCGGTTTCTCGGTTTGGTCCGGTCCGCGGTCTATTATGCTCACCTCCATTGCGTTTGGTATGTATCAATGAGAATGAAGGAATAGTTTGATAGACTTAGAAATATAGTTTTCAATGTTTGGTAAACAAATTGGAAACGAAAATAAGTAATCATAGTCATAGATCCATAGGAGAAGAGATAGGTACATTTACATCTCATTCCACCTTACCCCACATTTCACAACTTGCATTCATTAATTTTTGTGTTAAACTAGTGGTTTTTTTAAAAAAATTAAATATTATTTAACCAATATGACATTGATACCCAAAACTATATAAACAAACCAAACGACATTTTGCATATTACAATACTCACTTTCATTCCACCCCAGTATCAAACCAATATCGATAGTGATTGCTATTTTCAAACCAAACGCACCCTTAACCTATATGAATTTGAGACTTTACACATTTTAAAGTGATAGCTGCATATCTTTTGAAAATGCAGGGACGATTTTTGCAATTTAGTTAAAAGAAAATGTTAAGTTGGATAATGTAGACTAGTATTCTTGGCTCACTTACATCACAACCTCCCTCCGTCACCATCAGCCACCGGAGAATATTTCCGAGCTGGGTTTTGTTCAGGACTTCATTTCCATAGTTTCCCTTTTTGGGTTTTACAATTAAGCTCAAAATAAGCAGTTGGGTAATGGTTGATTCTTTAAAAATGAATATTTGCTTCAATTGTAGAGATTCTTGTAATAAGCAGCTGATGAATGGATGGAAAGATAGTGCTGGTCATTATGTTCAGCTTTGCTTTAACTGCTCGTAAGTTCTAATTCACACTCAGTTTTCTCTTTGTTGGATTTGTGTTTTTTAGAATGTTAGAATGATAAGTTTTAGGGGGTATTTGTTTCTGCTTATGAAACATAAGCCCATTTGGGCTTATATTTCATAAGCCCCAGTTTTCTTGCTTATTTTGAGATTTATGGGCTTATATAAGTTTATTGTATCATAATAAACTGATATAAGCCCCCAAGTCTCAAAATAAGCCAGAAAATTGGGGCTTATGAAATATACGCCCAATTCAAATTTGATTTCGGACAGGGCGAGCCTTTTGACTCACATGTACGCGGCGTCATCGTGTGGGACGCCCAAATGTATACACCTAACAAGGTTTGAACCCTTGACCTCACATTTTGTGAGGAAATCAAGACTTTACCACTAGGCCATTTGGTGGTGGTATGGAAAAGTCGATAAGTCATGAGCTTAAAGGAATGTTGCTATTAGCTAATTGACGAGGCTTAGGAGCTTATGTTTCATAAGCCCCATTGTTTGGAACTTAGGTGTTTGTTTCGGCTTATGAAATATAAGCCCATAAGCCCATTTGGGCTTATATTTCATAAGCCCTAATTTTTCGGCTTATTTTGAGACTTATGGGATTATATAAGTTTATCATGATATGATAAACTTATATAAGCCCATAAGTCTCAAAATAAGCCGAAAAATTAGGGCTTATGAAATATAAGCCCAGAGGGCTTATGTTTCATAAGCCGAAACAAACACCCAAGGTGAAAAAATTGAGCTTAGGAAATATAAGCCGAAAATAGATAAGCTCGTAAGCCCATAGATAAGCATAACCTTTGGAAAAGTTTATAAGCCCATTTTTCGGCTTAGGAGCTTATCAAGTTGACCTTATGGCTTATTTAAGGTCATACACTCAACTTGAAAAGCTGCTTTTCCAAATTTACATAAGCTCACAGACCCGCTAAATAACCTAGCACAACTTGATAAGCTTGTTGTTGTAGAAGGTGTAGATAATATGATTTACCTTATGTTTAGTGATATATTACCATTTCCAAGGTGGCCTAGTGATAAGGTGGGTCGAAGGTCTTAGAAGAGACACGGGTTCAAAACCTAGTTGGGTGAACATCTTGGGATGGTTATACCGGTTAGGCCACATACATTAGATGAAAAAAAGGCTCGACTTTGACCTGGTAGTCTGAATAAGGCTCCTTCTCCGTTTACCCGGTTTTTGTGATTATACAGAGTAGTTATTGATTATTCATGGCTGATTTGTAGTAATCTGGCCGAAGTTCTTGAGTTCAAAATTGTTTGGGATATGTTACTTCATATATAGAAACTCTCAAATTGAAATGTAGTGATATTAAAATTCCAGAAGGGGTTTATCTTATTTATCAAGTGTTTATCACTTTATCTAGTTGTATCGATCATCAACGGTGGATATGTAGTAATTTGGCTCAAGTTTTTGACATAATACTTCATTTATACAAACCCCCGATTTTAAAACTTGAAGAAAGTAGAAGAGTTAGACTTGCCTTATATAATCTAGTGGTGTGAATGAAAGAACTCATGGCATTAATCTCTTGATATACACAACTTACCATCTTCGGATGGATTTAGTAGAACTTTTTACTAAACTGGATTGTGATCTTAATCTGTATAGTTCTATTTATAAGGCGGGCCAGTTCTGTGAAATGTTTCATTCAGACGAGGATGGGTGGAGGGACTGTGCATTGTGCAAGCAGGTGACAACTGACAACAATACTGTGTTCGCCGATTTGTCTAAGCTATGTTTTTAAGAAAAATGTATTCCTTGACGGATATAATGTTCTACCTTTGCAGCTCATACATTGTGGATGCATTGTGTCACTTAGCGATTATATCTTGCATGATTCGGGTGGGATTACATGCAACGGGTGTTCAGATACTACTTGTCTTTTGGTAAGATGGGAATTGGTGCTTTAATTTCCATACAGATAGCGTCTTTCACTGTATTATGGTATTCTACCCACAATAATAGAATTAAATGCATAAATTGAAAACATGTATCCCTTTTTAGGCACGAGATTGTTCAAACGGAGAATCACATTCGACAGATGTGACAAATCTTGCCAGCGATACAAAGTATCCTTTTATTTTTTAATTTGTGTATTTAATGTGTTCTATACGATTTAAACAATTTCTTAACTATTAATTAGACCGAAATTTGTTCTCACCCCTTTGTTTGAAAAAATTGTGACCGCTTCTGATGCCTGGCTGAAGACCAGTCGACTGAGAATCCCGAAGGAATATGCTTTGGTGAGTTGAAAAGACTCCAAGCAACGAGTATTATGCAATTAATTAATCAATTCAATGTATTGATAATGTTAATAAATGCGCAGGCTCATTTCCCGGCAATTTCTGATCATCAGACAATCCCATTGAATATTCTAGATACATATGGGAAAGGCTGGGATGTTGGTTTCCGTTGCTCGCTTTATGGTAAGAAAAGAACATATTTTATGACAGGGCTTAAGATGTTCTATCTTTCAAAGAAGTTGCAAACCGGTGACACAGGTGATACTTATATTATATATAGCTGTCACAGTAATTTAATCTGTATCGTCGTATCATATCATTACGTGTGATGAGATTTGTTAACTATAACTACAAATGGTTGGTCTTTCAGTGGCATTTTATCAGAGGGAGACTGATGGAAAGATGATCATGGAATTGAGAAAACATTCTGCATAGGCCCCAACTCATTAGGAACTTCCTGCGTCTGTTTGTATGTAAGCGATCCCTGCTAGTCACAAGTTATTGAAGTGCTTATCACAGCCAATGTCTTGTATTGCAATCTAATTCATGTGCTGAAAATGTTGCAGACATCAGCCTGATTTAGGATATAGCAGATATCTACAGCAAAAGATGGCTTGTAATGTTATGATCAATGTTTAGTGTTGTATTGCAGCTGAAATAGTGGATGGTTTAAAATACTCGATGGAGTAGAATACATGTCAATCGCAGAGTCGCACTCCATATGACTCGCTTATCTTTGTATGCTTGTTAATATATGCATTCAAACGAAGACATACAAACTCGGGACACATACATACACGTACTAGAGTAAATTGCAAAAGCCGTCCATGTGGTATGTTCAAATCGCAGGCGCAATTCTTACTTTTTTGAAAGTGTCATCTTTCTCGGAAACCTTTCTGTCTCAATTTTGAAAGTGTCGCTTCACACAAACCCCATATCTCTTTCTTTACTTTTACTTCTCACTTCTTTAAAAAAAATATAATGAAAGAAGTACTTCAAGAGCACAAAAAACAAACGGTCTTCTTCCTTGTAGATGGAAACTTTAAATGTACCTCTTCTTCCGCAGACATGACATTGTTTGGAGATGAAGACATAAAACCTTTGAAAAGATAAACGAAACCTTAGTTGCACTAATCAGTCTACAAAAGACCAGCAAATTCCTTGGCATCTGTTTGGTTAAAGCTCTGCACAATCTTCAAATTACGTGTTGTATATATTTCATTGCATTAAAGGCCAAAAATCGCGAGGGGTGGTACTGTAGTAGTTTTAATGTATGAAACTAGTGTAGCCGTGCCCGTGAACTCATGGCGTGCTTATGCAAAGAAAATATCATTCCACAACTTTTCTTGTTTGCACAGATGACAATAATCCTTCACGGAAGCTTAAAAATGATTTTTTTGGTTCCACTTGTTCAAAATCACTAAGCTATAATTGGTAAATTAAAATTTCTACCTGATATATGCTGGTTGAAAACTAATTCTAGCTGATATCTATAAATATTCGACTTCCACAATCAAAAGAGCAAGATGTGTCAAACAACATCAATTTACACCACCAACAATCGAACCTGCGTAAAAACTGTTAGGTAGTTTAGTTCAAGGACTTTTCCGGGAATCCAAAACTTTGAAGCCATACTCCATGCTGATTGCTACATGGGATCAAACCCCGGTACTTAAACGGGTCGGAAATAAGATCAGCTTCGTAATCATATAGTTTGCATGTGATGTTTTAAAACATCGGAATTTCGTATACTTAACTGCTTGAGATTATAAAAAAAGAAACACAAATCAGCAGCAAGACTGGCAATCTAGGCAAGATTAATACTCAATCAGATCAGTCGGTTACAAAACTTTGTTAGGGTTTATATTTTCAGATACTTGTTTCATCATGTGGTTTACGGATAACCCACCATTAACAATACTAAATTCGTTCCACAGATCATGAGTCAACATAGTAAGAGCCTGATCTTGATCAAAAGACTACCTGTATTTAATATAAGCCCATCGAAAGATGAATGACATTTACATTTCTAAAGGCATCTTCATCGTTTTTTCAGTTTATGTGCTTTCATCCATTGCTTGAGAATATATCCAACACCCTCTTTCAAGGTTGCCTTTCTGTTCTCTTTGTTGTTCCAAAGCTCTGGGATTGGATACCTGCGATTCGGGTTGTATTCATTCAGTTCATTCAGAGCTGTGACGACAGCATTGTATACATCTTTGTCAAACTCTGTCTTAAGACTTCTGATCTTCTCATCTTCTTCATTGATTATCTCCTACAGATTCATGTTTCACACACAAAGATGATTTTATAAGATAAAGTGTGTATTTAAAATAAGCAATTATATGACCATAACAGAAAGGATTTACCAAATTAGCACATCTACTCATACAAATGGTAGGATTGGTAACAACAATATGAATTGACATGTTTTGAATATTTTCTAGTTAGACGACCTATATATGAATCATCGATAAATCATGTACAAAGTTGATGCGACACATAAGAGTGATGGTCGATATTGTAACAAGGACACGCGCAAAAGAACAAATTGACGGACAAGTTTTGATGTTTCATATATTTTACTTGCATACTCTTTTTATCAAGCACATGCTCTTGCATATCACAATCACATAAAAGGACATTGTTTTTTAATGCAATTTGTAACCGTCTAACATATATCGGTCAACTAACTAAAGCCCTATATGCAATTTAGCAGTAAACAAATGAGGCAGGATGGAAGTCGCAGCAACAGTTATAAAGGGTAATTAGTACCTGGCTTTGTCCATCAACTGTGATGACCTTAAAGGGATGCCAGCTTGGATCCCTAAGATGTTTTTCCCACACAGATGCCAACTTCTTCGCTTTCTTTGCATCCTGTTTACTGCAACCATTTCTCTCTGCAGCAGCTGTGAAAGTTCTTTTATCAAGCTCACCCATTATTTTGATACCAATAAGCGCCCGCGCAGAATTTTCCTTTAAACCCTGTTAAGAACATAGATAAAAAGGTAACTTTGATAACTAACAAACCCCCGCTTCTCTCTATAAATGACAATTGGAAGGAAACAAACTCACAGCAATTAGCTCTTGACGAGCATCCACCAATTCATCATTGCACGATCGTTCTTTGGATATTAAGGCTTGATTAATTGCTTCCAAACACTCAAGTTCCTCTTCTTTATCCTCAACAGCCCCCTTCATCAGCTCGATCTGTAGCTCCAGCCATTGCTTTTCATCAAGCTTCTTCTGAAGCTCAATGATTCCGTGGTGAAGTTTTTCTTTTTCTCTCTGTGATGCATTTTTAGGTTAATTTTAAAATCAGAAAGACTATAAAAAGATATGAGTATCCTAATAATACATATGATTGAAGGAAAAAGATCGCAACAAACCATCTGCTCCTCATTTGCCTTTTCCTGCTCCAATATTTTCGATTCTTCCAGCTGCTCATGCTTCTCTGTCTCCGTCAGTTTCAAACCTAAACAGGTAGCATCTGAACATTTCTTACATGTAATCCCACCCGAATCATGCAAGATATAATCTCTAACAGACACAATGCATCCACAATGTATGAGCTGCAACGGTAGAACACTATAATAGTTAAGGAATACATGTTTCTTAAAATACATAGCTTCAACAAATCGACGAACACAGTATTGTTGTTACCTTGTTACATGATTCACAGTCCCTCCACCCATACTCGTTTGCATGAAACATTTCACAGAACTGGCCCGCCTTGTAAATATAACTATACAGATTAAGAATATAATCCAGGTTAGTAAAAAAATATACTAAATCCATCCGAAGATGGTAAGTTATTCATATCAAAAGATTAAGGCCATGAGCTCTATCAATCACACCACTAGATTACATGCACAAATCCGAAAGGATATAGTTTGAATCATATTCAACATCATCGATAAGATGTCTACTCTAGATGATTACACAAATTATAGGGTAAATCCAACCCTTTTAGTTTCTTAATATCAAAATCTGGAGGTTTGTATAAATGAAGTACTGAATAAATGCGCCACCTAACCAGTAGGCGACCTTGGAGATGGTTATAATCACAAAACATATAGGGTAAATCAAATTATATACACCTTCTACAACAATGACCTTATCAAGTCGTGCTAGCTTATTTAGCGAGTTTTTGAGCCTATGCAAATTTGGAAAAGCTCATAATGAGCTTATCAAGTTGAGTGTATGACCTTAAACAAGCCATTAGGTCAACTTGATAAGCTCATAAGCCGAAAAAATGGGCTTATAAATTATAAGCCTATTTAAGTTATAAACGTTTCCAAAGTTTATGCTTATTGGGCTTACAAGCTTATCTGTTTTCGGCTTAAATTTCATAAGCCCAAATGTTATGACATTATAAACTTATATAAGCCGAAAACAGATAAGCTCCTAAGCTTGGTCAAACAGCTAATACAAGCATTCCTTCAAGCTTATGACTTATCGACTTTTTCAGATAACTAAACCTTAAGTTAATCCAATCTTTATCATTCAACACTCTAAAAAACACAAATACAATGACCTAAAAACAGTAGCTCCATATGAAAACAAACTTACGAGCAGTTAAAGCAAAGCTGAACATAACGACCAGCACTATCTTTCCATCCATTTTCCAAAGGAAATGAGGAAGAAGCATCTTTACAATTGAAGCAATTTAATGAATAACCCGCCATTTGAAATATGCTGAATTTTAGTTAAAACCAAAAGAGGGAAAGTATGGAAATGAAGCTCTGAACAAAACCCAGGTCGGAAATATTCTCCGGTGGCTGATGGTAACGGAGGTTGTAATAAGGAGTGAGCCAAGAATACTACGGGTTTTGGCGGGGCTGAGGCTTATACTACTGGGCTTGCCATTATGGAGAATTACGACTTATAAATCTTGTAGGAAATCAACGAAACTTATTTTATAAGCGGACTTATTTTGAAGTTTAAGCCTTTTTAAGCCGTGCGCCAAACACAACATACATTTCTTTTGGGGCATGCAAAAATGGAAAAGAAAGATGAGGTATTTATAATCCGGATTAGAAATAATTAAGCGGGTCAACTCGTCAATTCGTTTATAATTTTTTTTTCTTAAATTAAAGTTGTTTCATACGGGTAAATAGGTTAAACTAGTCGAACCACAATACCGTTTAACTTGTTTACTAACTCGTGTAATGTGTCAACTTGTATATATAAAACGGGTTAAATGAGTCAACACGAAACCCGTTTAAACATATTCAACTCGTGTAACTTATTTAACCTGCTAACTCGAGTATATATACGCGTTAAATGAGTTAGATTTGGGTTTTGTGTAAACAAGTTATGGTTGACATAACCGACCCTATTATTTAAATGAGTCAGGTTCACGTTGAGGTTATTCTGATCCGCCAACTTGTTAACCCGAACCCAACCCGAATTACCACCCCTAGTTATCCCTGCTCACTACTTATGTTTTGTGGAAAGGGGTGGTTTATTATTAAATATTTGTTTTCGTGAGTATGTGAGATATTTTATAATGTATATTTGTATAAAAGTAACTATTTTAATGCAAGCAGAATGAGTGGTGACTACTCACTACCATTGGTGAGAAAAGTAAGAAGAAGCGAGGGAAAGTGAAGAGTGAAACGATCGCATAGAATACCTCACATCAACATCACATTACTTTTTCTCTCGATTTGTTAATATGACCATTTTTTTATTTTTTTTATTTTCTTAAACACTAAAATTAAAATTTTATTAATAGTCAATAACATATTAATAATTATATTAAATTAGTAATAGTTCATATAATATAAAAGCATTACAATAAAAACTTCAAATAAAATGAAACTACAAATTAGTGTGCATTTGTTAGACGCTAGATTTGTTCCGCTAAATAGATTTTAAGACTTATATGAGTTTCATCATTAACTAAATCTCCAGTAACTTGTAATAGTTCTCCATGCGTTCATATGACTACGAGATCAAGATGTTGCTCCTCTTTTTTTTGAACGGCAACTTTATTAAAAGAAAACTAGCAAGTAGCTAGAATTACAAAGAAATTAAAAAAGGGTGTTGAATCCAACTATCCCAACTAATAGAGTTTTTACCCCTAGTAATATACCAAGAAAAAGAACGCCTAACTATGTCTTCAAAAATACCATCTTTTCGAAGATTTGAATCAGAGAAGAGGAGATGGTTTCTATATGACCAGATACTCCACCAGGAAGTGTAAAACACTCCTTCCAGCACTTGTTTTGAACTTGATTGAAGCTGAACCAAATTAAACCAAGATAACCAAGATCGATATGAATCAACAGGGTTCCAAACCAAGCCCCACCAATTACAAATAGACCGAGCAATATCTTTTGCCAAGTCGCAACAAAACAGCAAAAGATCGAGATTCTCGAGGGCCTCACAACAAATAGGACAAGAAATAGGGGAAACCTGAACTGGATAAAAGTCGGGAGAGATTGCATCCCCTTTGTCTTTTATAATCATATTATGTAACATGATGCATGTGTACATCATTCTGTTATATTCTTAAGAGTCGCGGTTGTGCGGGAATTTTTTATTGTAGCTCAGTTTCTCTTTAGCACGTCAAACGCTCGTTACACATTTTTTCTTATTGGTTTATGCGCTTGCTTATACCTTACTCGCTTCGTATCATTCACACAAGGATGTGAAATAGACTTAACAAGAACAGACCATTCCAGATATAACCCGTCGGTAAGATAACATCCCCATTTATAAGGCACATTGTTAGCCAAAAACGAAACCTCTGGTGTTTTCCCGTCATTAAGACGTATAATGTTGACGTCATTGTTCGCCTCAGAAACACCAAAGAATGCATGACAAATCTATAAGTCTTGTGAGACAACAATTTCCTATGAAATGAATGGATGTGACACGCGATCACCCCTACAATATTGAGCATGATATGCATTTGTGCAATTAGCCTAAAGTCAACCCGTACAATCAATGCTTCATAACATCTCATGGAACCTACGTTTCTCCCCGTGATATGCATAAAGTTTTTCGACATCAGTATTAGTAGGTCTTCACAAAAACTTCTCTCTATATAAGTCTATAATATCATAACATAAAATGATCTAGCTCGATACTATGTATCCTAACGATCTCTATGCATCGTAACGATCTATGCATATCAATAGGTATCAAAGCTAGCATGTTATTTGAGGTTCCAACACTAGAAGTGGTGGCCTATTGAGTGGTGACGTGGACCAAAATAGAAGGGTGCCAACCGTGACCAACATAACAGTGGCCAACGAGCTCGGACTGGTGGCTTGGACCCGAAAAAAAAAGGTTCCAATCGTGACCTATGAGGACGTTGGTTCTTCAAAGCATAAGTATTGTTATTATCTCACATTAGCCAAATATGAGATTAGTCGATGGTTTTTATAAGTGCATGTGTCTCATCCTCTTACACGCTAATTTTTTTAATGTGTTTCACACTTAGACTTATGAATCGATATTATAAATATATAAGTATAATTTTATTATATAGTTTTATAAAAAAATATAGTTTAAAAAGCTTTTAGACAAAACTCTTTTATCTTTAATCTTAAACGTATTCGGTACTAGAGGTGAGCATTTCGGACCGTCGACCGAACCGGACCACCGAACCGGACCGACCGGACAGGACCGAACATATTTCGGTCTGGTCCGTGGTCCATGCTTTTTGTTAAATTCGGTCTGCGGTCCGGTCCGGTCTTACAAAAAACCCGATGATTATGCCTTGCAGGACCGGACCGGACCGAAGACCGAACCGGACCGACCCGGACCGGACCGTACCATTTCGGTCCGGAGTTTTGGACCAATCCGGTCCTCGGTCTGGTCCGATCTTAACCGGTCCGGTCCGGTCTTGGGTTTGTGCTCAGCCCTATTCGGTACCCATGTAGTGTCATGAAAAGGCATTGCCACCTAAACACTTTTCTTCGATCACATCAAAATTTATCATACCACACCAAACACGCTATTTATGGTGTCATATGACACCTCCTAAAAATAAATTTTTATAAACAAGCCAAAGTACCCGCGCGTTGCTGCGAGGCGGGTGTTTTTTATTCGTATGCTTTTTTTAAAGTTTTTTAGGCGATTTGGTATATTGAATTAATGTGTACATCATTTTGTTTATTTTATTTTTTATTTATTTTGTGCAGGCTTATTTTTTCGGTCTCATGTTTAATAGTTTGTTTTTTTATATGGGCCCGCACGTTGCTGCGAGGCGGATATTTTTTATTCGTATGATTTTTTTTTAAAGTTTTTTAGGTGGTTTGGTCTTTTGAATTAGCGTGTACATCATTTTGTTTATTTTATTTTTTATTTATTTTGTGCGGACTTATTTTCCGGTCTCATGTTTAATAGTTTATTTTTTTATATGGGCTTATGTGTTGGGCCTCATGGCGCAAGTATTTTTTGATCTGAATAAATCAGTACTTTTGTAAAAAAAAATTCCTATGTTGTGCAGAGCAATTTTTTGGTTGTATTATTTTATGCGGGCTTATTTTTTCGGTCTCATGTTTAATAGTTTTTTTATATGGGCTTATGTGTTGGGCCTTATGGCGTGGGTATTTTTTTATCTGAATAAATCACTACTTTTATAAATTTTTTTTTTATTTTGTGCTGAGCATTTTTTTCTTATATTGCGTTTTTATATAAAAAAAGGGCGGCCCAAAATTGAGAGTCCAATGGGCCGAACACTGTAGCGACACTGTAGCAAGCTACAGTGCAACGACGTAGTTTTACTTTTCTTTTGATAATGTGTATAATTAAAAAAAACATATAAAAAGTATGATTTAAGTTCAGAGGGGAGTTATTTTGAATACCCTTTTTTTTATATGAGGGGACCAATCTCAGCCCTCCATCTAAAATAGTTCAAAAGCTAGGATTAAAATGATTTTTTAATTAAAAGAACAAAAAAGGGCGGAGGGGTATTTACGTCATTTCCCCTCACACATCTACCACCCCCAATTCATTTAATCTAGATCTAGATACGTATTATCTTTCTCTCTCATCAAACACACACTAAAAACACATAGTTTTACACCGATCCAAAAATACACACACTAAAACACACAAATCAAAGATCATACACGAATCGCATTAAAAATGAAAGAAAAAGATGCCGATGATGTTGTTGAAGAACAAATCTTAACGATTAAGCTTAGAGCTGAAGATTTGAGTAAAAAGCTGATGAAATAAAAGCTTAAAATCACTAATTCGGGTATAAAATACGTCATTTACATATTTTAATGTTTATAGAGTTTTTAATGAACATATTGTGATTTTTTTTCAATTTATTGTGTTTATATAATTAATAATGATGATATTTTGATGTTATTCTGATGCTAGATGATGTTATAGTGATAAGTAAGTTTTAGATAGAGTATGTTGATGTTATTAAGACTTTAATGAAAAAAAATAAGTGATTAGAAGTTAAGTTTTCACTATTTAGAAAAGAATTTGTTGATGATATTGAGATTTTAGAGACACAATAATAGACTAGAAGTTAGTTTGAATAAGTAAAAGCACGAATAAACTTTTGCTGAAAGTGTAGGCTAAGCATAAAGCGAAGCCAAAGGCTTATTTTACGTTAAACAAATATAGTATGACATGTTAGTGAAAATCATATATGACAAGTTGCCTAAACAAACTGTAAAAACTTATGTAAAGTATCATACATGATATAAGTTAGGTTTTAAGCATTTATAATATATCATATATGATAATGTGCTTGAAAATAAAATACAAGCAGTTTGTGATCTTCTGGTGAGTAATTAAAAGATAATTTTGTGTATAATATCATATATGATAATCTGCTTGAAAGTCAACTTCTGTAACACTATAATATATAATATATGATAATGTGCTTGAAAATAAAATACAAGCAACTCTGTGATCTCATAGTGAGTAATTAAAAGTTAGTTTTGTGTATAATATCATATATGATAATCTTTTTTTTGAACAGCGAGAATTATATAAGAAACTAGCAAGGAGCTAGAAAAACGATTACAAAGTATAAACCTCTATAATACATCATATATGATAATGTGCCTGAAAATAAAATCAAATCTTTTTATTTGTGTAGAGAAAGTTGTTTTCAGGTCATTTTGAAGAATTCAATCTCAAGGCCAAAGAAGTGAACATTAAGAAACAACAATCATCAGACCAAAGTGATCTACAAAAAGACAATGCAACGGAGTGTGGGGTTTTCTTAACGATGCATATGGAAATCTACAACGGAGAGATTGCCAAGGACGGAGTGTGGGGTTTGCAAAGACGCACACGAAAAAAATGTGATCTTCATTTATTTTCTATAGACGATTTTGTAAACCATCTGAAACTAGTACAATGTCTTGCGGATTTGATTTTGAATATTATGTGTATTTTGTTTAAGTTTTATGCACACATTCATAATCACTCGTAAAAATAGCATTAGAACAGGAACACATGTTATCATTGTTTAAACATCTAGTATGATAGTTGATAAATCTGTGATGATCATGTTAAATCATATGTGATTTATAAAAGAAATCACATATGATCCTTTGTTATCAAATTGTAAAATATAAATATCACATATGATAATTCAAATGTAAAAGAAACTGATGTAAAATCATATATGATTTCCTAGAATATCACATATGATATATAATAGAATCACATTCATGTAAGATCAAAAACAACAAAATTCAAGTGAAAAAAGAATTATAACATTTGTTCATATAACAATTAAACATAAAAGAGTACTTTTTAAACAACAACTTCTTGAACAACAACTTAATGTTGAACCACGACTTGTTTTTGATCTTCAAACCTCTTAGGGCACCTCCTCTTGTTGTGATCAAAACTTCCACATAATGAACAAGTATTCATGTTCTTCAATTCTGAAAATATAAAATGAATATAAAAGAATAAATAAACTATTTTTTGAAAATAAAATATCATATATGATAATTACATGTCATATACATATGACAAATCAATATCATATATGATATCATATATGATATACGTATGAAAAGTATCATCTATGAAATATCGATATATCAAACACGTTAACCAAAAGCTACTTAAAACGTGTTTGATATATCGATATATCATATATAATACTTTTCATACGTATATCATATATGATATTGATTTGTCATATGTATATGACATGTAATTATTATATATGATATTTTATTTTTTCAAAAAACAGTTTATTTATTCTTTTATATTCTTTTATATTTTTAGAATTGAAGAACATGAATACTTGTTCATTATGTGGAAGTTTTGATCACAACAAGAGGAGGTGCCCTAAGAGGTTTGAAGATCAAGAACAAGTCGTGGTTCAACATTAAGTTGTTGTTCAAGAAGAAATTGTTGTTTAAAAAGTACTCTTTTATGTTTGATTGTTATATGAACAAATGTTATAATTCTTTTTTCATTTGAATTTTGTTGTTTTTGATCTTACATGAATGTGATTCTTTTTTTTTGAACGACAACTTTATTAAAAAACTAGCAAGGAGCTAGAAAGACATTACAAAGAAATAAGATAGGGGTTTTTTAACCAATACTCCCAAGAAAAAACCCTAATACATCTACTAGAACACCATAAAAAGGACCAAGAAACAATGTCATCAAAAATCGTCGAACGATTAGGAGGCGAAGCGTCAAAGACCAACTGATTTCGAAGCCTCCAAATCCGCCACCAAGCAACATAAAAAACACCTTCTAAAATAGACTTGAGACGGGAAGAAAGCCGAAAGGATAAGAACCAAGCATCCCAATCCGAGAAAGAACAAATCTCCTGCCAATCCAAATCCCACCAACGACAAATTTTACGAAGAACAACCCGAGCCACGTCACATCGAAAGAAAACATGCTGAACATCCTCCATAGCAGCATTACAAAGAGGACACAGATGGGAATCCAACAAAACACCTCTACGGCTAAGATTGACTCTAGTAGGTAACCTATCACGACGAGCACGCCAAGAAAAAACATTAACTTTAATAGGAATGAATTTAACCCATCTCGTTTCAACATCCGACGAAGGGAGAAACAAGTCATCAATAAAGTTTCTGATGACTTTAACCTTGAACTCTCCATCTCCCGACAAATCACAAGTCCACCTATCTTTGGAAGACGAGAGGACAACCGAGTTCATAATTGAAGAAAGGTCATCCCACTGCTGCCGCTCAGCTCCATCACGCACGTCCCGGCGAAAAGAAGCTGAGACCGAAGAAGCTCCCATTTTATTAGCCACCACAATCTCCTTATCCAATTCGAGAGCAAACAAACGGGGAAACTGAACACAAAGAGGGGCATCAGCTAACCATATATCATACCAAAAACTAGTACAAGACCCGTCCCCAATCCGCTTCTTACAATGCGAAGAAAAATCAAAACCAGAATCTTTCAAAGATTTTACTTCACGTAAAATAGAGCACCAAATCGAGGGTTGATCGGTCACATGAAGATCAAACTTTGAGCCATAAATCGCTTGAATAACTTTACACCATAAAGAGCCATCGCCAGAAATGAAGCGCCACACCCACTTCAACAAAAGAGCACGATTCAACGCGAAGAAACTTGAGACACCAAGACCACCGTTCAGTTTGGACGCTAAGACATTGTCCCAAGCTACCCACGAAATCTTTCTATCCGAAGAATCAACACCGTTGAAGAACTTACTACGGATAGATTCCATAGTCTTCAACACGCCTTTTGGAACCTTAAAGATTGACATATAATAAATTGGAGAGGCCCCAAGAACGGATTTAAGAAGGGTCAATCTGCCGCCTATGGAAAGGGTTTTAACCTTCCATTTAGATAACCGGGCTTGGAGTTTGTTCACCAAGCCAACCCAAGCCGACTTCCGAGACATACACTCCCCAACCGTCACACCAAGATAACGAAAAGGAGTGTTCAAAACAGCACACCCGATCCTATTCGCCGCCTGCACAACAACATTTTGAAAACCCCACACCCAAGACTGGCTCTTAGCAATGTTAACTTAAGACCCGACCAAGATGGAATCCACACCCCCCAGCAATTAAGAACTTTAACATTAATTATGTAAGTTCTTTTCGTGTACCACTCTCCCATAACATGGAATCGTCAGCATAAAAAAGATTGAGAATATTAACCGAGCCATGCAAATTGAAAACCTTTAAACGAGCCCATCGTCAACAACACGGGAGAAAGAATAAGTAACGCTCCATAATAAGAATGAAAAAGGATAAGGTGCCACCGGATCACCTTGTTTTCACCCACAACAAAAAGGGAATGTATAAAAAATCGAAATTGAAATTAATCAAGGAAAAATAGAACAAAAAGGAGGTATAAAACTAAAATCTATAATAACCCTCCCAAACCGTAGGGCTAACCATAAACAATATGGAAGCCATGGAGGAAGTAAAAGTACCACGGATCCACCTACACTAATTCGGCCCAAACCCAAACGCTTGAAGAATATCCAAGAGATAATCCCACTGAACCGAATCATACGCCTTAGCAAAATCAACCTTAAAAAACATAGCTTGCTTCCTTTTTCGCTTACACCAGTTTAACACCTCATTTAAGATAAAAGGACCGTCCAATATTTGTCTATTAGCAACAAAGGCTGATTGAGTCTCGGAAACTAAATCGGATATAATAGTAGCCAAACGATTAGCTAAGACTTTCGTGATCACCTTATAAACGCAACCAATCAAACTGATAGGCCGAAAATCATTAACGAACTTAGCATCATTAACTTTAGGAATTAAGGCGATAAAAGACGAGTTACACCCCCTTGGAAACGTACCAGACTTAAAAAAATAGTCGACCGCATCGTAAAAATCCACCCCGACAAGACTCTAATACTTTCTAAAAAATTCAAACGTATAACCATCGGGGCTAGGAGACTTATTCTCGCCACAGTTCCAAACAGCCCTACGAATTTCGTCCCTCGATACTGCCCTATCCAGCTCATCCACCTGATCCAAAGACAACCGATTATGAAAAGGAGCATTAAGTTTGAGACGATCATGACACGGTTGCTGAAATCAAACTTCAAAGTGATTCTTAAATGCCTCCTTCACAATACTCGGATCAGTACACCAAGTGCCCTCAACGAAAACACCACGAATCGACAACTAAGACCTTTTCTTATTAATAATACCATGAAAGAATTTAGAATTCTCATCTCCTTCGATAGCCCATTTGATTTTAGATTTTTGAACCAGATCCTTAACCTCCAAAAGTTTAATATCTTGCAGCCTCGGTTTAGTTCCATTCCGATTGAGAAGGATGTTCTTCGGAAAACGCTTCCCCTTCCAAGTCTTTTATCAATAGAGATCAAATCATTCTGTCGAGAATCTTTGCGGTATGAAGATAAACTTTTATCTGTAAACCCATAAAAGATAATAGACTTAAGGTCTTGCAATTTCTTCTTGAACCTAACCATAGCATTGGAATCAGAATGCGAAAAAGACAACCACGCATGCTCCACCATCGAATCAAAACCCTCCATCCTTAACCAAGATTGATAGAACCGAAACAGAGTCGGACCAAAATCAGATGAAACTTCCCTCAAAAGAATAGGACGATGATCGGACAAGTGACGGTCAAGACACAAAGCTGAAATAGACGGATAAAGCGAGATAATACCTTCCATAACAAGAAAGCGATCTAATTTACTCATTTTGGAGGCTGAGGGATGCGACCAAGTAAACGAGTACCCTTCCAACTTGACATCCACAAGACCAGAAGACACAAAAACCGATAAAACACCGGGCACTAGATGCATGAAAGACGAACCAAGTCTTTCTCCATAGTTTCGAACGTCATTAAAGTTCACCCATTATAATAGCTTCGCCCGCTCCATCTCCGTACAAGATTAGATAAAAAATCCCAAAAGAGCCCTATTTGCTACCAGGCTGTTGATGAGCGTAATCCCGCCACCAAAAGAAATCTTGACATAATGAGGTAACCATGGGCCGTAAATAGCTATAAAATTATGCAGAATAGTACGCGCCATCTTTCTTGAAGATAGAGGCCTCCCAAATACAAAGAATACACCAATTCCCTAATGATCACTGGCAACAAAATCAAAGTTCGAATTCTCCATAGGGACTTACGTCCATAGAGAAATACAATCCATTTTGCTCTTGCAACGCTAAAAAATTATCAGTATGCTTATAAATTTAACTCCTTAACCCCACTCCTTTTCTCTTGTGCCCAAAAGACCTTTAATATTGAGAGAAATAATATTTATTTAAGAACATCTTCATCTCCTTGTGAGCTAAATAATGATCCATATCTTCAAACACCATCCAATTATAACCCATAGAATGTCCAACCCGAACCGATGTCATCCAAAATGCAAGAATAGAAGCCACCTTTATGAACTTTATGTGAAAAGGAAAGAACTGATTCTCCAATTAAAGGAATAGATGGACCTCCTGTGAATGTCCATAACCTAGCAACCACCCTAGGCATATTCACCATGTCTTCTTCATTGTAGGACCATCTTCACAAATCTCACCAACATTAAGCGTGACGTCACAAAGTTTTAGGGGAAAACCAGGAGATGCATAAAGGGTACTCGCATCACGAACGCTTTAACGGGATGTTTATCAATAAATCAAAAAACCAAACTATCCACTGATTGTTGTTTGTTCCCATCTCCTTACCATGACCACAACGTACATTCATATCACATTATCACTGAAAACTGTCTAGAAACACCATCACATTACATTCATCACTGACTCGACATCACTATTATGCGCCCCATCATTAAGAATATCTAGTGCCATGCTTTGAATCATCATCCGAGTTAATAAACAGACTCTTATTTCAAGAAAACTCGGATTCCAAGTAAAAATTCCTTCCCGAGCCCAAACTCCTTACCTTGTAAAAATCACCTTGATTTCTCCAATATAGAGTCTGGTTGTTTATGTGTAAGATGCACAACCGCTACGAGCATAAGAGGAGCCAAAATTATCCTCGATATCCAAAGCCTAGCCCAATTTTAACCATCTTGCAAACGTTTCTCGAGACCAAACATTGAAGTGGGATACATTCCAATGTCCACCCAAACAACACTTCAACACTAACAAAATCATTATAGGCATTTAAGAATCGTACAGAACCAAAGTTAACGCCTACATGATCCAAAAAACGTTTGCTTTAGAACCCTCGTTATACAATTCTATCAACACCCATAACCCACCTAAATAACGATTGCTTCACTGCTCAAAACCTTCCTTAGCTAAAGAATCCGGAGGTTAGGAATGGAGTTAATATCTTTCACACGCCCTTATGACATGACAGAGAGTCACGTTCCAACAACACAGAATCACCAAAACCAACGCCGGTGAGGAGATACAGGAGCAATGAGGCGATCAATGGCGTTGAAAGTCCTCCAGCACAGAAACAAATGACCCAAATGTACCATGCGCATTGGATTGAGAAGGCCCCGATGGTTTTACAGGTTTGTTTGCACGTTCAAAACGGGCAACATTGGCATGGAGATAGAAACGACCAATCTAAATCGTACAAAGATTGCCAACCAAACGATCTAAATCGTTAACACGAATAAACCTGACAAAAGCAAAACGTTTACCTGCTTTGGATCTACAATTAGGAATAAAAACGTCTATCACCTTCCCATACCCCTCGCAAACCTTCCACAATTCCTTCGACCCAAGATTATCAGGAAAATTGGTTACAAAAATAGATTTAGAAATACAAACAGCTTGGTCTTCATTAGAACGTTGGGCTGGCATGGTGACCAAACCTTAAAAAGAAACAGCATACGACAAAACCCTAAAAAAATAATTAAAAAAATCAAACCCTAATGAAACTCGTCACACATGATAATGATAAATCCAAGGAGATCAGAAAAATATGAATCCAGAATCGATCAATGAGAGGTGAATATCACTCCAATCAAGAGAATTGATCAAGATCAAAACCCTAGATTTAGCAACTACGTCGAACCAATCATAAAACCAATTAAAGGATACAATTCATCGATACAATCACAAGGATCGAACGTTATTACGTATCGGAGAAGGATTAGGATCTCGCCATATGGTATTATGATTTTTAATTTTGCATAATATAAAATTATGTTGCTTGAGAAATTTGATCACTGTTGTTTTCAACCTTTCTACTTTGCAGATGGAATCCTAATTGAAAAACATCCAATCAAAAAACCTAAATTATCAAAATTTAACCATAAGAATGCAAATTTATTTTTTTTAAAGTCCTAAATGAATAAAAATAATTTTAGAAAAAAAAATTATATTTTTTTGATTTCTATTTCATTTTTTATTCAGATATCTAGATAAGCTCAAAACTCCAAAATAAGCTCTTCCAGTGGCTTTTGTTATTATTTGTTATGCAACGAATTATTATTACAAAAATTCCGAATTGTCAATAGTTTATCCCTTTATTCCACCCAACACACATTATGTGTTCTCGAGTTATTTCATTAAAGAAAAAGAAAGAAAAGGAAAGGAAACACTTTTCTCCCAAAATTGGGAGGAAACACTTTCCTTCCATAATACACTAGATTTCCTTTCATTTCCTTCCATTTCCTTTCTTAAGTAACACTCGAGAACACAACATGGGCCGTTTCATTTTCACTTTCCTTTCTTTTTCTTTAATGAAATAACTCGAGACCTTTTTTTTATGTTTAGTATTCTGTTAAACTAAAAAAAAAGCTCAAGCTTTAATAAGCTTGAATGCAACATCCCCGATGTTATGCTCTCTTTGTCCCATAGTAGTTGTCCAGATTTTCATTTTAAAAGTTAGTACAAAACTATATTTCATCGTTTAATATTAAAGAGTTTGCGAAAAAGTTATAATGAATGTAGTATTGCCGCCTGGAAAGATGCATATTTTGGTGTTTGTTTTTCATAAAGAGCCTCTTAACAACCTTTTGATCTAACTCATTCAGACGCGCTCAGACATTTTGCTCATTAAGTGCGTTTGTTTTTATTCTCTCGTTCAGACGTGGTCAGAGGCTGAAACATCTTAACCAACTAGATGTGGATGGGGGGTCTTGATGCCTCTTAATGCCTTTTCACTCTTTACTTTTGTTTTTGTTTTTTTTCTTTAGTTTTTTTACTCTCTTCATTTTGTGAGATATTTTTTTACTTTAATATTGATAATACTTGAGAGAACTAACATTTTTTTTACACGAGAGCTTTAATTATTTGACTAAAAAATATTTTTAATTATTAATTGACAATGTTAAGTATACTATGAAATTTTATTTTTCGCAATCTTATGATTGTAGAGTAAATGAAAGTAACAATTTGCAAAATGATGAAGATGTTTAACCGCATGAGAGTATAATATATGACTATTTTACGAGAATAAATT
Organism: Tanacetum coccineum; assembly: GCA_026074375.1. Lineage (NCBI taxonomy): Eukaryota > Viridiplantae > Streptophyta > Magnoliopsida > Asterales > Asteraceae > Tanacetum > Tanacetum coccineum. The sequence continues at coordinate 63,463 of BQNB010010922.1, forward strand.
GCGACACAATTATTTTAAATATTTTTTAAGACACTTTTATTCCCACGTTGCTAAACTATGTTAATTTCATGACTAAAATGCTCTATATAAATTTTAAACATGTTTATGTTTTGTACGAATAAAACGGATTTTAAATATAAAACTGATTTGTACTTTTATCGTTTAGACATTTAAAAAGTAAAAAACAAACACTATTATTTGATTCAGATTCAGACATTTACGCCTCAGATTCAGATTCAGATGTGTAAATCAGATTCAGATTCAGAGCCTCTTAATAAACAAAATATTGTGCGGGAAAAAGAAAAGAGTGGTTATTTTGCGGTGTATGGGCTCATAAATATAATTAGGCCAACAACCATCAACCGAATTTAATTTAATTTGGGAAAATCCCAAAGAAAGAAAGAAAGAGTGGTTATTTTCCGGCAATATCTTGAACCACTGGCGGCGGAAAAGAAAAGAAAAAATGATTCGGTTTGCATCAATCGTTGTCAAGATGAATGAAACAACATCAACAGGTATAATTTTAATCCCCGAGCTTTCATTTCCACCCCTAGATGCTCTACTTTTAAATATATTCTTCTCAGCAAGTATATTTATACATTTTTTGACTCGTGATGCTCAATTTATTTTATAAATATCATTTTTCTCATTGCTTATTTCAGTTCAGGGCTTAGGTGTGTTTTTAAAAGCAGTCCCTCAAGATAGATAGTTTGTATGCAAAGTACTAAGATTTGAGTTTTCAAATGCTAATGAGATCATTGTATTGCTAGACGTTAACTAGTTCAACTATAAGCGCATTTGATCAGCAGAGTTGTATAGGTACCATGTTTTCTTACTTTCGGAATAGGTGCTACTTTAGGCTGGGTTTAGCTTTTCGACACACTACCTTGTTAACCAAACACCTCACTTTATACAAACATAACCCACACACACTCACAACACAAACAAAAAATCCATCAATTAATAAAAGTCGAGCTCGTAGCCTCGGCTCGGCTCATTTCCACCCCTAGATGGGGCCAAATGCCGCCAAATATTTGCTTGATGGTAAATGCCCCTTACTTTTAAGTATATTCTGCTTAGCATCTCTAAGTATATTTATACATTTTTTTACTCGTGATGCTCGATTTATTTGTCGGAGTTAGATAGATGAAACTAGCCCATCTTGAAAGAAACAGCCTTTTGTTTGCATTAGGACATCAGTGATGCAAATGGGGTACAAGTTCATTAAGGATCTTTCTATGTAATGCTGCTGTTTGGTCTAAAAAGGTTGACTTTTGATTTAAAGTCGTGTTTAATGGTTTGAGTTTTGACGTCCAGCAAGAAATGAAGTGTTTAGTTATGTCTTAAAATCTCATTTTAGTTTTGTAAATAAGGGAAGTAGCACAGCAGTGAAACTATCTTTCCTTTTCTGTTTTAGCTTACAGTTGATCTATCTCTGCGTGCATCCCTTTCGACCACTATATTGGCCTACTTTATCACCATGACGTTAACCACAGTTTTGCTCTCAGTCTAGAAACCTTTTACTTACTAGATATAAAGTCCCTGCCAAAATATAAGCCGAAATCACATAAGCTCATATGCCCACATAACAAACACCCCCTATATACATTGTATCATACTAGGCTAAGTTTGAGTATAAACTAGTTTATTAACAGCACCTATTTGATATGTAGACATACGATATCTCTTTTCCTTTTTAGCTTGTACTAGATTTGTGCGCAGCAAACCTGTTCGACCACAATTTTGCCTACTTTCTTCATCACGATGCGAGCAACCACACTATCTCCTCACCAAAAGTGATGTAGCTGCCAAAATTTGGCTTTTCTAGAAATTTGGAAGACTAAAATTCCTCTTGATGATATTGATCCATTATCAGTTTTGATAACAGGAGTGCATGAAGCAAGACCATGCATTGCTTATTAAGGAGGCTTATCGGGTCTTGAGCTTATAAGTCATAAGCCGGCTTATAAAATAAGTCTTGTTTGTCATGCGAGTTTATGTAAGGGCTTATAAGTCATAAGTCTCTATAAGCCCCAACCCCATAAAAGGGCTAAAAACTTTAAACCGGGGCTTTTGAATCATAAATTACTTACATACTCACAAAATATGTCCTAAATATGCCAAAAATTCTTTATTTGTGTCTTTTTTTATTTTGCAAATAATAAGTCTCTGCATCAATTCCCATTTGTCAACCAGTTTACAAAATTGATATTTAATTTCGACTTATAATATAAATGGCCCTAACTCAGCCTCAGCCCATCCCAGCCCCATCTCCGACACCATTTTGCCAAACATTCCATAATGTAGCTGTCTAATGTAACATTAGTCATCCTGGCTTGAGCCTAGAGTGTTAAACAAACGAGCTCTAGTCAATCTCTATCCATCATATAAATGAACCAAACATGAGCTCATTGATGTTGTCATGAGCCAAAACTAAAGCTAAATCATAAAGTCACGAAGCTAGTGGAGCATAAGCTTGAACTTTATAAATTGAAACAAGCTAAGCTCAAGCTTTAATAAGCTTGAATGCAACATCCCCGATGTTCTGCTCTCTTTGTCCCATAGTAGTTGTCCAGATTTTCATTTTTAAAAGTTAGCACAAAACTATATTTTCATCGTTTAATATTAAAGAGTTTGATACATCAACATTACTAAAATGTCTTTAATAAAAAAAATAGCATACTAAGGTGGTGTTTGTTTTTCGTAAAGAGCCTCTTAACAATCTCTTGATCTGACTCATTTTGACGCGTCAGACATTTTGCTCATAAGTGCGTTTGTTTTTTATTCTCTCGTTCAGACGTGGTCAGAGGCTGAAACATCTTAACCAACTAGATGTGGATGGGGTCTTGATGCCTCTTAATGCCTTTTCACTCTTTACTTTTTTTTGTTTTTTTTTCTTTAGTTTTTTTTACTCTCTTCATTTTGTGATATAGTTTTTTACTTTAATATTGATAATACTTTAGAGAACTAACTTTTTTTTTGTAGAGAGTTTAATTATTGACTAAAAATATTTTTAATTATTAATGACAATGATAAGTATATATGAAATTTTATTTCCGCATATATTTATGATCGTAGAGTAAATGAAAGTAACAATTTGCAAAATGATGAAGATGTTTAACCGCATGAGTGACAATTTCATGATATTTTACGAGTATAATTTGCGACACAATTATTTTAAATATTTTTAGACAACTTTTATTCCCACGTTTGCTAAATATGTTAATTTCATAAACCTATTTATATCTATATAAATTTTAAACATGTTTATGTTTTGTACGAATAAAACGGATTTTAAATATAAAATTGATTTGTACTTATATCATTTAGACATTTAAAATGTAAAAAACAAACAATATCATTTGATTCAGATTCAGACATTTATGCCTCATATTCATATTCAGATGTGTGAATCTTTTCATAATTCAGAGCCTCTTAATAAACAAGCAGCACCTAAAACTCAAGCAAAGCTTTGAATATAATTGATTAAAGAGGCCATTCTTTGGAAAAGCATTCATGAGTTTCGAGAGAGGATGCTATAGTGATTGCCGAACACGACCTGAGACAAGCATGAAAATTAACGGGTTAGTTTATACAAAATACAATTTGAGTAGTCTTCAAATTGACCCACTCAAGTCGTTTATTAAATAGGTCGACCCATTCACTTGTTTATTTTTTTGGTAAAAGGTGAACTTTTTATTAATAAACAAAAATGATTACATCAGTTGAGAATACTATAGATAGAAGATAAGACATGTGATCTTTTATACTATAATCTTATAACATTCAATCTAAAAAACAATCAAGATTACACCCTATCCGAGATGCATACCCTAGATCTCAGACAGCAAACAAACATATCTCGAGCAATACAAAGAATACCTCTGAGACAGAGTATACTCAGAGACAAGTTCACCAATATTCACTAAAAACCAAATCCACATAACTACATTTTCAAAATCATGACAAGCAAAACAAGCCATTCAACCAACACCCACAATAGCTAGAGCTTATCATATATTGGCCTCATTATGTAGTATTAGCACCCATTCACATTTAAATAGGAGGATCTTTCATCTTGGCTACATTTCTACAAGATTATAACCCAGTCCAGTAGAGCTACATCCTCTTGGCTGAAACTTGGCATTAATTCTTGTAGGCTCACTAGACAAGGAAACACTCAACTCTTTGTAGACCCAAACCAAAAACCTCATACAGCCATCAGCAGTTAGTGGACCATGAAAGGAAAATTCTTTCAATCACTACTCTATTCCACTAAGCTTGACTAGACTCTCCCAGATCACTTTTACCCTTCACAATGCTGATAAAACCATTCACTTATAGGTACATTCTCATGTGCAAGGAACCGCCTTATTCTCAATAGGAATTCAGTTCCTCCCTTGGCCATCTGATACATCTAGCAAGAGTTAAGAAAGGCATTTACCGAGGAATACTCTAAGTTATAAGGTTTCATTACCATTGTTAGTGTCTGCATAATTGCCTTTGATAAGACCATGATGATATATACATACAGACTTTTAGTTTTCACTTATGCTAGGAACAAGACATTATGATCCTTATCCCAAAACACCTTATCCATACACCCCTTAAGCATGCTCAGACTTCAACCATCAACTTGTTAGTAATAGGAATGCCCCAATTTGAAAAACACTTTGATAAAAGTATAGTCTTTTTAACTATAAGCCCCATAAGCTTCCATTTAATTTCCTCATTAATTCTTTGAATAATTGCATCCACGTTGCTTTTAGTGGTGCTAAAACAGTCTTCTATTTCTTTCTCTCCAAATATGGTAAACACAAGCTGCCACTCCAATTCTACCCATTCACTTGTTTATTAATTTAGTTTAATATTAAAAGCAGAATTTATAATTGCCTGACTAGGTGATCTAAGTTAAATGAGTTAAACGAGTCGACCTACCAACCCATTTATCATGAGCAATATGTTTAGGAAAATAATTAAGAGTATATTTTCTCTTTCTTATTTTTCACTATCCATAGTTGATTGACACATGTATGTGTGGATTTCTTTTTGTGAGTATTATGACATACATTATTAAATCGCAACTCTTGGCCATTCAATTAAATGACAACTTTTTATACATGTTTATGAATTTTTAAATATTTTAAATATTGTTAATCTTTTAAATTTTACTTTCTCCGTCTCATTTTTATCTTTCTCATTTGACCTTTTCAATTCTTTTTTTTTTGCAACTTTGATCTTTAATAATTTTGTTTGTGTTATATATTACTTGATGCAAACATATGAATGAATTAATTTTTCAAATATATTATATGGTATTGGTGTTCCACCCGCGGAGGTTGCTTCTCTTGCTTATTTAATACACTGCGGTTATGATACTCTCCCTTTTAAGTATCTTGGCCTTCCAGTTGGTATGAATTTAAGCAAGTGTAGTAATTGGTTTGATGTGATTGACTCCTTCACTAAATGTCTCTCCTCATGGAAGTCAAAGTGTTTATCTATTGGTGGTCGTTTAACTCTTACGAAAACAGTTCTTGGAAGCCTTCCACTCTATTACTTTTCTATTTTTCGAGCACCGATCAAAGTGTTCAACAAGCTTGAGAGCATCCGTAGCCGTTTCTTTTGGGGTATAAAAGATGGGGTCAAAGGTATTTCTTGGGTTAAATGGAATAAAGTGTGTGCAAATATTAATGTGGGTGGCTTGGGCATTGGTTCAATCCGTGTTGGTCTTCTTGGCAAATGGAAATGGAGGTTCTTAAATGAACCTAATGCGTTATGGTGTAGAGTCATTAAAGTTTTGCACGGAGATAACGGTGGCTTCGGTGTATCTTCAAAGCGAGTCTAAAAAAGGGTGTTTGGCATGGTATCGTGTCTAGTACCAATGCAATTGATAGTATGGGTATCCCTTATAATAATTCGTTTTACCTCAAGGTTAATAGCGGCGTTAATACCCGCTTTTAGGTAGATCCATGGCATAAGTCGGGTTGTATCATGAAAGACAAGTTTCCTCGGTTGTACGCTCTCGAGCTAGAAATATTATGTCTCTTCAAAGATAGATGGATCCATACTTCTGGCATTTGGAGTTGCAATTGGAATTGGAGATCAGCGCCTCGTGGTCGCACTCTTGACGAAGTCTCTACTCTTATGTCTCTCATTAGGGACATGTCTCTTGACCCAAACGCTCCTGATCGTTGGCAGTGGGGTCTTCATAATTCAAGAAAATTTTCAGTCCGGGCCTTATCAGCATTGATCCAAAACAGTCTTAACGGACCTTTATCACGTGGTATCAATTTCCGGTGGAATAATTAGGTCTTCTAAAAGGTGAATATATGTGTGTGGAGGGATTCTCTTGACCAATTACCTACGCTTATCAACCTTGCTTCTCGTGGTGTTCCGGTTAGCTCTTCTAACTGTTGTTTCTGTAATGTGGAGCCTGAAACTCTTGATCATTGTTTTGTCAATTGCCCCTTTGTCAATTGAATTTGGATGAAGGTTGGAAGTTGGTGGGGTATATGTCTCTCGTCTCTTTCCCTTTCTGAAATCATTGAAGGGTCAAGATCTACTATAGGTAATTCTTTTGTAGCTAAAGCCTTTCGTGGTGTCTTATGGGTCGTTATTTGGTCGATCTAGAAATGGAGAAATAATGTGTTTCATGCACCATCGACTTCCAAGGCCTCGATAATTGCTATGGATTGTTCCCCCACGTTCAAAGGATGATGTTATTGTGGATATCAAATAGATGTTCAAATATGGGTGTTGATTGGTCGTCTTGGATCTCGTCGCCGAGCAACTGTTTTGATTTAGCATTGGCTACGTAGTCTTCTTCCTCAAGGGGGTGTTTTTCTTTTGTTTTTATTTCGATGTTTCTTGCTCCTTCTTGGAGCTAAGGTGTATTTTATTTTTTTCTCCCACCTTCCTTTGGTGGTGGTGCTAATAATAATTGCTGCTTCCAAAACAAGATCAAAGTTGGAAAAGATTGACTTCAAAAATGTCACACCCCCAGACGGGGCCTAGACGGAATACGTGTCCGGAGGCGTGACTTTATTGAGCATCTCAAGTACAAAGAATAAAGAACGACCTCTAAGGGTACGTTTTGAAAATAAACACCGTTGCATAGATTGAAAATAATAATAATAAGTTTTACATCGATTAAATTTAAAAGATTCAAAGTTAAAATGCGGAAGCTTAAATAAGTTCAACAACGGTATTTAAAGACATAGATAAATCTCTGGTAAACCGGTACATGCACATAGACTCGACATAAGTCAATCAACAGCATCTATGCTAAGCACCTGAGAAAAACATGCTTAAAACGTCAACATAAAGTTGAGTGAATTCATAGGTTTAGTTCAAACAATGTTACAGTGGACCACAAGATATCAACACGTATGCGACAGTTATAACAGATACAACTTCACATAAAAAGGTATTTACGTTGCGCTAAGCTCAAGACACCGAAGATAATTACGTTTATAGCATAGTATATTGCTAGGTTGAAACAAGCCCCCGAGGTAACTGACCAAGACTACCTTCTTAAGTTTCGACATGGTATATATCCGTTTATCGGGAACCCCGTGGGTAGTGAGCGCTACTCACCCGGATAGGGATAATTAGTCCCAATAGATCTATTTATAACACTCGCGCTCCCTCGACCGGTCCTCCAGTCAAGAGATTGACGGTTCATGATAAGTGGGGCAGTAGTGGTCTAAACGCTACTTAGGCAACACGTAAACAGGGAAATCTCACGTAACGTACTTGTGTCCAGTTTTAAAAACAAGCAATGTTTCTCACCCCAAGTTATAAAACATTTATTCAAAACGAGTAAAAGAGTGGGGCTATGAACTCACCTTATACGGGTAGTGGATCAAAAGGAATCAATCAAGTGAAAATGAATCTCACGGTTCAAGCGACAACCTATCATATAGTTGTCGTTTAAGTATGATGTACAACGAATAACGCTTAACGCAAGAACTGATCATCCGAGCACGAGTAGACACGGCGTATCCCTTTTTAAAACGTACTTTCGAAGTTATAAGTTTTGACAAGTCTCGACGTTTTGAAACATCTTCAAAATATTTCGTCTTTTAGTGTATTTCGTCTTTTAGTGCATTTCGTCTTTTAGTGTATTTCGTCTTTTAGTGTATTTTGTCTTTTAGTGTATTTTGTCTTTTAGTGTATTTCGTCTTTTAGTGCATTTCGTCTTTTAGTGTATTTCGTCCTTTAGTGTATTTCGTCTTTTAGTGTATTTCGTCCTTTAGTGTATTTCGTCTTTTAGTGTATTTCGTCTTTTAGTGCATTTCGTCTTTTAGTGTATTTCATCTTTTAGTATATTTCGTCTTTTAGTGTCCCGACACATCACTGTTGACTCGATAACTAAAAATGTTGACCTAAACTCGACACTTACGTTTTTCTACATTTTATCATAAGTTTGATAATAAAAGTATATTTTCGACGCTTTTATAAAGTTTACGAAATTTCGGCATGACCTTTCTAAAAATATCGACTTTCCATTTTTATCAACCTCGACACGTGACAACATCCGTTTTACAAAAGTACATCTTTTATTGACTCGAAAGAATATCCGATCTATTTTCGACAACACCTCAAATATCGCAACAATTCCGTTCTTAACCCTAAACCTCTTCGACATTCAATTTACGCTTACAACAAATCCAACATCTAACTTAATCTCTTCGCCAACAATATTTAAACTTAATATACGATAAATCTTAAATAAACGATATAGCCGTAATAATAGCAATATATATATCAACATAATCACAATGAACTTTTAAATGCAAAAGTACAACTACTTTTTATTTTCTTCCATTTATAAACAAAATATTAAACTTTGAGACTTGTAGTTTTATAGAAAACTAGATAATGATTTTCACAACGATCCGCTTTGTACACCTTGTTCGGGATGATCATACGAATGCAAAAGTACAACTTATTTATGAAAAGTAAAGATGACTTACAAAGAAACACGACGAAAGGTGGATTAGAAATCAAAAACAACCCAAACGTTGTTTTACAAATTACTCGGATGAACTAACAATCAACACGAACAATATACCTTCAAGTGGATGATCAAAGATTCAAAACAAATGGGTTTATGTGTGTTTGGTGTTTCGGCAAAGAGAGGAAAAGAAAGAAAGAGTAGTGTGTGTTATGAATGAACAAATGGAGATGATAATGATTATATACCCAATGTTTACTTCACACACTAGTAGTGTGTGTGTGTGTACCGAAATCAAGACAAAAGAGCCCAAAGGGGACCAAAATGATCCTCAAATGAGAGCTTAGCAAGGACATGGTGCAAGCCATTTTGTAGGAGGTTGGTTTGACTTGTTTAACTTGTAGCAAAATAAAAAAAAATGAATCCTATGTATACATATGTGTGTGACCGGTTGGAGCATGGCCAAAGAGGGACCAAAAATATTTTCCTACTTTCTAGGATAGTTAGTGCTAGTTGATGAATTTATTTCCAAGACTTGCATGCACAACAAAGTATAGATTAAAATGCGTAGCACGTAAATAACGAATCGAGTAACGGTATCACGAAAAATTACGAATTTTAAATATTGCTTAAAAACATAAAAATGCGGCTATTGCCAAAATACTACAACGTTTGGTGTCCCGGTTTGCTCCCGGAGACGATTCTCAGATAATAACGAAACAACTTCCCGTTTAAACGGTAAAGCTAAACGGAACATTTAAAAAATTCAAATTACTACACGGAAACGGCTAACTTATTAAACGAAAATTCTCGGGTTGTCACATTCTTTCCCCGTTAAAGAAGCTTTGTCCTCAAAGCTTAGGACGCAACCTCTGCGGCGAGTGCAGAGTTGGTGAAAAGGTGCGGGTATTTCTTTTGCATTTGGTCTTCACGCTCCCAGGTGAACTCAGGACCTCTCTTGGAGTTCTAGCGCACTTTGACAATCGGAATACGACTCTGCTTCAGATGCTTGACCTCGCGGTCCATAATCTCGACATGTTCTTCGATGAAGTTCAATTTGTCGTCAACTTGGATCTCATCCAATGGTATAGCAAGCGGTTCATCAGCCATGCATTTCTTCAATTTCGAGACGTGAAACGTACTATGAACTCTACTCAACTTCTCTGGAAGTTCTAGACGATAGGCAACGGTTCCTACTTTGGCAATGATCTTAAAAGGTCTAATATAACAAGGGTTCAGCTTTCCTCGTTTGCCGAAACGTATTACTCCTTTCCAAGGAGACACTTTCAGCATGACCTTATCTCCTACTTGAAACTCAAGAGGTTTTCTTCTTACATAGGCATAGCTCTTTTGACGATCACGGGCGGCTTGGATATGGCTCTTGATTTGAACTATTCTCTCGGTTGTCTCGTGGATGATCTCTGGGCCAGTGAGCTGACTGTCTCCAACTTCAGCCCAACAGATGGGTGATCGACACTTGCGCCCATACAATGCTTCAAACGGAGCAGCCTTAATGCTGGTATGGTAACTGTTGTTATACGAAAATTCTACCAACGGTAAGTGTTTATCCCAACCTTTTCCAAAGTCGAGTACACATACACGTAACATATCTTCTAACGTCTGAATGGTTCTTTCACTCTGACTATCGGTCTCTGGATGGTAGGTTGTACTCATATCCAATTGAGTACCTAATGCTTTATGTAGAGACTTCCAAAAATGTGAAGTAAATTTCCCATCGCTCCATGCTTTGAGACTACTTCCTTCAAGTATTGTCTCGTCAATTTTTCTAACGTGTCATC
>BQNB010010923.1:1910-29410 GCA_026074375.1 Tanacetum coccineum
ATAAAATAGTGTGTGAACCACACTCATGCATACATAAGGAAAATAAATAACTTGCTAACATACATGGAATTTTTAAACTACAAAAAGTCCTATAACTAGTAAAACTCCATAGGACTTGCTTGCAAAATGGTGGATGGACAATTATTTGAGAAACTAAACATAGAGTATGTTTTGTTTTGGGAAGATGATAAAGGTGGTGGGATGATGGTTGTTGGTGGTTGTGAGAGCATATGTTCAATATATGAAAATATATATTGAAGTTCATCCCTCAACCCAAAAATAAGGGTTCGGTTGTGGACATAACAAAGGCATGAATCACCATGCGATTTGAGTAAATTCCAAGGGATGGGATGCCCAATGATGGGTGGAGAAAGTGATGGTGAGTTGTGATGTACATCTAGTAGAGTAATGGGTGAGAGTGAGAGGGTTATTTCCATTGAGTTGGGTGCTTGAGTTGGAGATGGTGGAGGAACTCTAGGTGGAGGTGACAATGGGAAGTTTAGATACCCATTGATGGAGGGTGATGATAAGAGAGTTGGTGATTTTGGTGTGTAGTCAATGGATAAAGATGATGTGTCTTTTGTGGATGGTGTTTTAGAGGTGCAAACACGGAGGTCGTTTAAGCTAAACAAAAGAAAACGGTAAAACGCTAAAATTGGGGACCCGGTAAAACGTGTCCTAAGACTGAAATTTAAGAAAAAATTAAGCTATACTAAAATTTTATAGTTTTTCCTAACACTAAATGACAAAATGAAAATTTTACAAAAAATGAAAAATATTTTTTTATAAATTTCTGATTTTTTATAAAAAAAAAAAAATAAAAAAAAAGAATTTATAAGATTTAAAACTAATTAAAACTAAAGAAATTTGAAAAGACAAAAAATAAAAGTTATAAAAATTCTGAAAAAATAAAATTAAATAAAGAAAAAGTTAACAATTCTAAAAATATAAAAATGCCCAAATTTTACTGTTTATATAAAAAGTAATTAAACTAATTAAACTTTAACCTAATTTAATTATTTAAATTAAATAAACTAACTGTTGTTAACTTAAGGGACTAATAGTGAAAAGGGACAAGGGACAAACGGGGTAACAGGCTAACTAACCACAGGGACTAACAAAGGTAACTACAAAAGAAGCAATTACACAAATGGTCCCTGAAGTGGACCCCGATTACAAAGTAGGTCCTAAGTGCTTATTTTACAAAAGCTATAAAAGCAAAGTTGTTAAGGGGCTAATGGAGTAACTTTTGTAAGAAGGTCATAAGCTGAAGCTAGACTTAATAAGCTAGAAAAGTGACTTGTTCTTGGGCAGACAGAAACTTAATAACTTATAAGCAATTTTTCTTCTTATTGAGATTAAGCCACAAAAATAAGCTACACCTAATTGGGAGCAAGATAATAGGAGAGGGAAACCCTAAATAAGCTATAGCAACCTATAATAAGCTTAAAATAAGCTATTTTAATTGTTAACGCTGAAAATGATAGTTTATATAAAAAAAACAGAAAAAAGTGCCTAAAAACAGAAAAATGGTGACTTTAAGGCCTCAATAAGCTAAGCTAGAGGAGGAGATAAGCTACAAAACTATGGGGACTTAAAGGGCTACCTATAAGCTATAAATAAAAGCTAAAAGAACTAGGGGCTTAATACAAAATAAGCTAGAAAAGAGGGGCTGAAAATGGTGCTCAGCACCAGGGTAAGTTAGGCAGTGGCTAGGGAGCTTTTTGGGCTTATGCAAATAAGCTCTCAAGGACTTTTTAGCCAAAATAAACCACAAACAGAATTAAAGGGGTGACTAGTGAGCTTATATTCAAAAGATGAGGGCTTAGGGCTTAATTAAAGCTGCTGATTTTGGGGCTACAAGTTGGCTGATTTCACAAACACACATGCATACACACACACTTGACTTATGCTGTCAAATTAAAAGGACAGCAACAAGGTGTGTTTTATTTGGCTAGAAACACTCAAATAAGCACAACCAAAGTGTGCTTAAGCTGCTTATGCAGCTTGAGCACTTAAGCTCAACTTAGCTTATTGAAAATTTGACAGAATTCAAAAGACATTTAAAAACTTATTTTAAAACTAAAATTGGTAATTAAAATGGCTTAATTAAACCTACACACTCAGCCAAAGTTGGCTGAGTGAACTTGACCCATGCCATTTCCCATATGACCCATTTTGAGACTTTATCCAAACACCCCCTTAATTTATAAAAAAGAGTTTTAACTGATTTTTGGTAAAAGTAGGAAGATATAAGTGATTACAAATTAATTCTAACAACTTTTAACATATGTTTAAGCAATTTAAACAGAAATAAAACAACTTGAATGATATTTCAAATTTCGACAAATGCAATTTCACAAACACTCTTAACTTCTCATTAACATTAAAGAAATTACATAAACTTTTAAAGTGAACTGAATTACAATACTTGCTTTAAAAAAAACTTAATTAAAACATTTAAACTAAAAAAAAGGTAAAAAGGGTGTGTGGTGTTCGGCTTGGTCTTCTCTCTTTTATAGAGGTCCAAAAGCTTCTCTTTGGTCTTGTGTTGTGTTAGCTGTGAGAGTACAAACTCTTCAAAGCAATCCTAGCCCTTCTCTTTGTCTTCTCTTCATCTCACCATTCATGGGGGTGCTCGGGTTGTGTGATTTTGGCAGGGAAAGGGTTATAGGGGCATTGGGTTGTGGGGAAAGGTGAGGGGTGAGCTGGGAGAGTACTTGGGAGGTGGTTTTGGGCGTGAAACCGTGGGAAATGGGGGTTTGAGTTTTGGCGGGTACGGGGTGTACAGTTTTATGGTTGCAGGATTTTAAAAGATATGTTTGGAAGAGATGCAATACTAGTCCTCACACTTTCTCTCTTTTTCATTTCTTTTTGGCCGATTTTAGTTATTAAACCAAGTTTCAAAAGTGACAGCTTAAGTCCTTGTCGTTTTATAACTAAAAGAATTAAAAAGAGTTTGGTAAATTGCAAATGTGGTCCCTCTGGTTTTATAACAAAAGAAAACAAAGAAGGATTTGGATAATTGCAATAATGGTCCCTGCTGTTTATAACTAAAAAGAAATAAAAAGAGTTTTGGGAGTTTAATTGCCAAAACCAGAGTCCTTGCATGTTTGTTTGAATACCATTTTTCTTTTATATAACATATTTTAAAAATGACATCTGTTCCCTAAGGGTTTATAAGAGGATTAATGGCTTTTGTTGGGGCTGGGGGCTTGTTATTGGGCCCACTGGGTTTGGGTTTGGTTTGGGCTTGTATTGGGCCCACTGGGTTTGGGTTTGGGCCCAATAAGGTACAGGTTTGGTTATTGGGCTTTTTCAAGCCCAATAAGGTTATGGAGTGGGTCTTGTGTGTACAAATGGATGAGATTTGGCTGTTGTAAATGGGCTAGGATTGGGCTTCAAAGTTTCACAGTTGTTTGTTCAATTGCACACAAATGGGACTGTTGGAAGTGATTGAGGGGCCATATTGGTCTTCAAAGTATTCAATAGACTACTATTGGCGTTCACCGGCCAGGCCTTAAGTTGGGTTAAGATTGCATTCAATAGTATTCTTCATTCGGCTCCGGTTTTTTGATACCTCGGCTGATTCTTCAGTCTTGACTCTGACTTTGACATTTTTGGATTTGGCCTTGATTTTAGTCGTTTTCTTTTCCCATTCACCATGCTTCAGTTTGTCATTTTGGCTTGGTTTTCTTTCTTTTTGATGATATCCACTTCTGCACAATACAAATGCATAACACAACCATATATTTGGCAGTTTTTGTCTGTTTTTGGTCATTTAAGCTCGTTTTTAGAGGTAAAAGATATGTGTAATTAAGCACATATCAGGCGCAAAACTCCAACTAGTTGACCGACGCTATCTCAATTTATATTGAAAGGAAGATAAATGATGATCTCCAGTTTGTAGCTGTATTAAGGCATCTCTGGGAGGTCTTGTATAGTAGGGTCAACGAACACAAACTGTTGATAGCCGAGCTTAATGTGTTTGGTGGTCTGTTAGCATTGCAATGTGCCAAGTTTTTTAAGCAGTTGTCCCAAACCGAAATGCTTAAAATGTTGGAGATAAGGAAGTCGATTGCGGAGGTGCACATGCAAGTGCATAAAAAGATTGACTTTATTATAGTTATGAGGTTCTATTGATTAGATTATGGATATTTGGGTAATATTTTTGTTTGTTTTGTATGCAAATACGAATGATCCCGGTTAGGTTGTATCTTTTGTGGTATTACGTTCATGGGGACGATGAAGTTGGGACTTGGGTAGCAATTTTCGTGGTTTTATTTAGACAGGGATCATGGTATTTGGGGTGTTTTTGTTGTACATACATTAAGCCGTTATTATATGTTACTGTTTAACTATCTTGTTTTTGTTTTGATTTGACCATGTTCTTATTGACCCTTGTTTGGCTGTGTGAATAAAGTCTACCATTTAGGAGTCAAGCTAAGATGCACACTGACCTGTCATACGACTATTACATAAAATACCGTACTTGACCGTTGCACGTTAAAATATTTGAATAAGTTGACCTTTGTTAGGTTTTAGGGACCAAACGTGTTGTTGACATTATCAAATTTGTTGAAAACTTGAGTAAATTATAAACTTTGTATATGTTTACCGTTGTTCACTTCAAAGGACGAAACTTGTATTATGCAAAATATTTTCCCTCCTTTTTTAGCAATTTTCCCTCATTTTCCCTCCTACCAGAAAAATAATTTACTAGCAAATTTCGTCCCTGCCAATTTGGTCTTATATCCTCTATTTAATGATGTCTCAGGACTCAGATACTCCACCAAGTCATTATTTCTATTCCATTCTAAATATTCTGGCAACATGCTTAAAATTAACTAGATATTAGGGATGATGTATGAAGAGCACAGAACACAGGCTCGAGAAACCTATGCACCACAACATAAGGTGCTTACTAACGGTGACCTTTTAATTCAAATCTTAATTTGATTACCTATTCTCTGTATTCATATGTTTGGAACCGTGTCTAAACAATGGCTTAGAATTATTACATCCCCTTTTTTCATCACAAACCATAGACAAATCACTAAAGTTGATCCTCTTGTTGGTCTGTTTGTTAATCATAACAAATCTTTGTTTGTAAGTGATTTTGTGTTGTTAGATCCAAGACTTCAGTCAAAAAAATCCGCTATCGATAGCTCCTTCACTCTTGGCTCCCCTGAGGAAGCTGATTATGTTAAGATATTGCAGTCTTGCAATGGTTTGCTTCTGTGTTGTGGCTCTGGGAGTCCTGTTTTTTATTACGTATATAATCCATCCACTAATCTGTATAAAAAGCTTCCGTATCCAGATTGCTCGCTTGATAATTCACCTTATTATAGCAGTGCTGGATTGAGAATCACCTTTGATCCTACAAAATCACCATACTACAAATTAGTGGATGTTGGACGCACATTTTGTGACATTGATATACAAATTTATTCTTCAGAGACAGGAAAATGGAGCCTCTGCAAGGACCATTTTACTACTTTAGTTTTGATCATTTTGATAGTGCAATATATTGGAATGATGGGGTACATTGGCTAGAAACCCAGAATAGGCAGCTTATGCATTACAACTTAAATATTGAAGACCCTGACCATCCAATTATAACAACCATACCAATCCCTCAACGGGGAACGACTTTCCTCAAGTCTTATGGCTATATGGATCCAATGCAAATACTCATACAAATGTCTCGCTTGTTGCATCTGGAAGGAAAATTGTTTGAGTAGCGTGGGTCTTTGTTTCTTGTTGGTTTAGATGATTTTGGCTCTACCGAGTTTACTATCTACCAGATTATGATAGGGTGTTCCGTGTGGACGATTAGGTACCGTGTTCATACAGATGACTTTATGACTCCTCTACCTGAAGGTTGGTCGATTCGGCCCAATGTTGGGATTATTGTTTTGGGAGAAAAGGAACAAGATTCATTTTTGGTGATCAAATTGTTTGAAAAAGTTGTACAATACAACCTAATATCAAAGACTCTCTATGAGATATATGATTGTGGATCTAATCAACTTGATGATAACCATGATGATAATGATGATGATGATGACGATGACGATGAGCTCCTTCAGCAATTTCAGCCTGAACATAACGTTTATGAGTTCATACCGTCTTTTGCAAGTGTGTGATTAGCTTGTCTTTGTGTAATGTTTGTTTGAAATTGCTATAAGATTGAATAGGTTAGGTCTTTTGGGTCTGTCTAAAGGCTGATTCAGTTGAGATAACATTCTATGCTTTTGTTTGTTCAAGTAATATATTTATAACTTAGACTTTAACTAGTCAACATGGGTGTACACAAGTCAACATGGATTAGGATTTGAACACAAATCCTAATGCTGCATTTTTACTTTAAAAAATCATTCTAGTAGAACCACCATACGCAAAATGCACAAACAATTAAGTTATAGAAACCACAATTAAGTTATAGAAACCACAATAAAGTTAAGAATATCTAAAAAAGGAAAGCTAAATGTACCCAAAACTAAAAAAAACAATGTCAAAGATACATGTTTTTTCATTAAACCAAAAGATGAACATACAACACCTTCACAAACAACATGCACAAACTGTTCAAACACAAACTGAAGTTCCTACAACATCTTCCTTTTACCTTTCCTCCTTACATTTGAACTTCCTCCAACATCTTCTTTGGATCTTATAATTCAAAATTTCTTATTCAGAATTTGTTGCCAAGTTGTAACAACTGCAAGGCTCAAAACGCAATTCGTAACTAGGGGTGGCCTTTTTTTGGAACTACAAGAGTTGTACAGGTTGACTCTGTTCTAGGTGTTGTGGGTGCAAGATGTTTTGACCTTGATTTGGGTGTTTTAGGTTTTGTGATTAATGTATTTCTAAAGCTTAACCCTCGTCAACCTTTATAAATAGTCCTCTGCTCATCTGAATAGTAGCTTTTTTTGCCTTTCCCTAGGGTACATCTAGACCCTAGTTTACCTTTAGATGTTTTTTTGTTCCCTAGTAAAATCAGAGCTACAAGTATCCTCAGAGCTTGACTTGAAGGTATCATCGGAGCTTTCATCAGAAGTAACTCAAAAGGATTATGATCAGAGCTTTCATCAGAAGTAACTTGAAAAGTTTTATGATCAGAGCTTTCATCAGAGGTAGCTTGAAAAGGGTTATAATCAGACCATTCATCAAAGGTAGTTTTACTCGAGAAATAATCATAGCTTGTGTCTGATTCAATAATTATGACCTTTGTAAATAAGAAATGATTGTTAAAGTTAGTTTCAAAATCCACATTTCTTCATTTAAGTTTAGTTCCTAAGGTACATTCACTTTAAAGGGGTGTTTGGCTAAAATTAGCAGGTTTCCTAAACATAGTTTCTGATGTGTCGTCGTGTAGGTTGTTATTTTAGTTATTCAAGTTTTACATTTATATTTTGCCGACTTTACCTAAACAGCACTTTAACGGGCTGTGTACCCGATCGGATGTAGTTTCATTGGTAAGTAGGGTGTCGATCACTAAGAGCGAGAATATAATCTTTTATTCTATCAATATTTTGGTTAACTAATCTAGGTTAATTTAAACTATGTTAATTCTATTCTATGTTAAACCTGTGTTAAACCTAATTCTATGGATAAAGGGGGTTTTCAACCTGAGAGACCGGCACAGGTTTTGTGGTAACTTAGATCAATTTAAAACACAATAACACACACAAGGAGACAAACAAAAGATAGAAGAGCGGTCTAGCCAAATATTAAAAAAACTGTATTAGCCATGATTAATCCAATTAAAACGTTGGTTTGTTTTTTATAGTGCAATGAGTGCTTATCTCGAGGCGGCATATCATTTCAAAATTTAGGCGGTACTTCTTCCAAAAACCTAGACACGTAGAATTCTGTCACAATTAAACGCATCCGCATAAAGCATCCTATTTTCTGATTATAATCTATCTTAGGAGATTAGTTATGGTGTTCTTACTAAACCCTAGCTCATGGAGACTTTACCCACTTACTGCTTAACGGTGATTTATATTCTAGTAGTTCACTGTCCAAGTCGTCACTAATGGAATCAGAACATACTCATTGATCCCAAGGCCACCTGCTGGTCCAACTAAGCTCACATAAACCAATGGTAAAGATAGGGCATTATTTGTGAACCTATTGTTTTAGATATATAAATCACTAAATGGAGAGCCATAGGGACATCTAGCTTACTTGGTCCGTATCACTAGATCCAGTTGAATGATAGGTCGCATACAAAAGCACGTAAATAAGTATGAATTGATAAACATAAACAAGAAATCAACAGTAAATTTAGCAATCGATATAAACAAACCAGACATTTAGATCTTCATAAACATGGCTAATACCCAAGGGTATTAACCCTTAATCATTGTAAGCAATACATAAGTAATGATTCAACCAAGGAAAACTAACCGAGTTAAACGAATGATACCAAAAATCAAATGATTACTAAAGTATAGGATATTACAAGGTGTTTCCTATGGAATTAGTAGCTTTGCTTGACCTCTTCTGCTCTATGTGTCTTTTGAAAATCAAATTTTGTGGTTAAGGTATCAAAAAATGATCAAGCACACCTAAAACTCGTTTTTTGGTTTTCTATATATAGTGTCTGGAATTTGGTCGATATGGCGTATTGGTTGATATCAATACGGCATATCGGGAGTTTTCTTGGAGTAGGGACTACGTTCAATATCTTCCAGAATCTTCGTATATAATGAGTCTTGGATACGACATATGGAGACTCTAGATACGGCGCATAGGTCTTCGTGATTTCTTGTGAAGTGCAGGCACAGATACGCCGTATCTTCCTTGATGGATACGGCGTATTGCATGTCAGAGTCAGTATTCTTCATATTTCTTCGTTTAGGCTCCAGAATGCATGCCTTTTAGCTAATATTCACAAAGTACTCCATAATTACTAAAAATCTCAAATATAAACGATTAAGTAACAATTCTTGCAATAATTATATAAAATGGGTTAGAAATTACGGGATAAATGATGCTATAAAAGTGACGTTATTTTTTGTCATCAAATATTCCTCCACTTGAATCCTACTTGTCCTCAAGTAGCCTTTAGAAATTTATGAAAATGTATCTCTAAGGATTTTTCCATTAAGCATCTATTTGATTAATTACCAGTACACAACCAAACACCTCACGAAATAGGAAGATGAAAACACTCAAATCACTCAACTAATCTATGTGGTAACATACAACTAATTCGCTCAATTGCTCGGTCGTGATGAGTATTCTATCATAGGCTTGGCAAGGATACACATCTCCACCACTAAAGCTAAGGAGTAACAAGTTTATAAAGTTAAATTAGGTTAAAAGGTTTAAAGGGTTTGATCACTCTTTTTAGCCTCTATTTGATACCAATATTCCAGAAAAGGTGACAAAGACCATACATACACATCCGTCACGACCGAATAGACACATATGACTGCATTCAAACCTTAACTCGAATAAGCTAAAGGATAGGACCGGTAATCTTTTACCAAAAGTACCACACCAACAAGGGCGACAAACCACATATACACACCCATAACGATGAGATAGACATACATGATTGCATTAAATTCCCGCATTCGAGTTTAACCAAGGTTTAGGATAAAGAATGATATAGGGTATGGATCTTCTAACTTTCACCAAAAGTAATAAAACAACAAGGTGGCTGAATCACACATACATGGCCGTAACGACGGAATAAATATGCATGACTCGATCGCATCCTCATTCGAGTAAAACCTAAGGTTAGTTGTTAGAAAAAGGGAAATAAATTGTTGTTAAATAAAAATGAAACAAATAGACTAAGTCCAAACAAATAATGTACAAGTTGCTAGATACTTTCCCGACCGTTCTATGATAAAGACACAGAAATATTTACACAAACATCTTGATCATAGATAAATGAAAACAACCCTAAGCTGGCATTCACATAACGGTCAACTTCCCAATCATCCATACTATACATACTTTTACAAAATCAAGTGGTGATATCTTCCACTTTATATAAAACTATACATCGTTGATTTATAATACGTATCAACGAATAATCAATCCTTCAAATAATATAATTGGTTTAAGCTTCTAACGAACCGACTATCTTAATGATTTCCTTCTCTTTTTTGCAGCGATTTTCTAATTTTTTTCGATTTTTTACTACGAAACTTGGTGTAACTTCACCATCTTTACGATCATAATAACTCCGGATAATTCTTCCATAATTCTTCGTACTCGGATATACCAATAATAGTGAAAGTAGTAAAAATACATAAGTTTTACTACTTTTTACATTCCCATTGCAATGTGCAATTTCCCAACCATACCAGAGATAGAAAAATGACACAAGACACATGAAATACATACTTTACACTTTAAGCAACTAGCAACTGATAAATAGACTTAATCTATCAGGGTAGGCTAAGGTGTAAAGGTGTAACGAAACAAACAGTTGGTGTAATTCCTAAAGGATTGGCTCTATAAGTTTTTCTAAGGGTATCTTAATTTTAAGATGAGAGTAAACAAAGGGTTTATACGGCGATTTAACATATAAAGGTTTTTTGGGTGTAATCTTAGAAATTTACCAATTTAAACAATTTAAATAAGTTACTCCATCTAAATCCATAATGCTTATTATTGTGGTCTCGAATAGATATACCAAGCCAAGTTCTAAAGTCTACAACATCACCGACACACTTATATTTTTGTGGAATTTGGGTAAATATTTGGAAACGAATAAGGCTGAATCATCATAATATCTAATAAGGGTTATGTGTGCAGGTTATGAAACTAGTAATTTCACAAAAGTATGCTTGAAATTTTTTTAAATTTAAGCATAATTTAAGCATTTTATTGTGAAAAATAGGACAAGTAACGTTCTAATTCCCATCCTATCACTTAAATTATACGACGTCCTCGTTGTATATAAATAATATTAAAAACAGGAAATAAAAGGATTAGGATGAGAAAACTCTCATGAGATTTGCTCGGTATGATCCTCCATGTTGCGTTTGTAAGAAAGATTGTGTGTTGAACAGCCGTCTTGAGATTCCTCAAGACTCCAACACTATGAGATTTCTAGACTATAGATTCTTCACCAACATTGTCAATTTCTTTCCAGCGAGGTCCTGTGCAAAATATAGGAAATACCATGCAATCGTATCTCGGGTATCTACGGTTAGTATAAAATAAAATAAAAATAAATTGTACACGCAGTCAATAAGCCGTATCCTTAAACCTGGATACGCCGTCTGAGACCTGTAAAACGTTCAAATACGAGTCAGATTTGCCAGATACGTCGTATCATGTGCATGAATACGTCATATCCTAAATCTGACAATAAAGTTTTAAAATGCATAAAAAAATAAAGGATTGATAATGTCTAGACATTCAATACACCGTATGGTATGGAGTGGATACACCGTACAGACTCGATAAAAATAAATAAAAAATAGTCCGGGTTGTCTCTCGGGAAGCACTTTTCTTTACAGCTAAGTCTTTAAGTTAGACTTGTCTTCAGCTTCTCTTATTCCATCTCATGCACGCTAATGTGCCCGCGTGTGAGCCATTCTTCCATTTTCGCATCTCAAATATATTATGGTCCCAGATTCAAAACTCCTTTGTAGAATGTCTTGATCTTTTGATATGAGTGTGAAATTTCGTTCAGCTTGTCTTGTTCACTTACCTTCAGTAATGGCGGGATCTTGTTACATTGCGCATTAGTGAGCTGTTTAAACCTTAGATGTGACAGCACCATCTGATAAGTCACCTCATCATTACCATTGTGAATGGTAAGCATGCCATTAAACCGTCTTGCTTTCACACCAATCTTTTGACAAAACGGTATTCCCACTATCACATCTCCCATGCCATCGTCGCGGTAGTCATCCATATCTTCCAATACTACAAAATCTGTTAAAAATTGAAAAGTTCCCGACAAAGACATGTACATTCATAAAAGTCCCGACTACATTTCTCCCTTTATAAACCTTCTTATCACTAACAATGGAATTATAAAAAAAATTGACATCAAATTGGTAGAC
Organism: Tanacetum coccineum; assembly: GCA_026074375.1. NCBI lineage: Eukaryota > Viridiplantae > Streptophyta > Magnoliopsida > Asterales > Asteraceae > Tanacetum > Tanacetum coccineum. Next base: position 13,961 of record BQNB010010923.1, read on the forward strand.
AAGAGAGGGAAGAAGTTAGCATGGATGTGTTCATAACCTATCATGCAAGAAAACTTCAAATTATAAGCACCATTTATATGGATTCTCCTATCATAGTCGCAAGAACTAGGATAATAATCCATTCCATTAGTCATCATATCATTATTATTCATAGTTTTGACTATCTCCTCGATGGGTGCATCAATTACCTTACTTTCCTCAATGGTGGGTGGTCCTAGATCCTCTACTTGATTTCACCTACGTTCTAATGGTTTGTTTAGATCATTTAGTTGGATGAAGTCTTCAAAATCGGGGTCTTGTGATCTAATTACTATTAATGCTTTGTCCATTAGCCTAGCCTCCAAATCAAGTTCCATACGTTCTCTTAAACTTAACATGTAGACCCTTTTAATCAAACTACTAGCATGTTTAACACTTTTAAAAATAATTTTATCATCCCCCACCCTCAAAGTAATCTTTCGTTTAAACACATCAATCTTAGCATGGGCGGTAGACAAAAATGGTCTTTTGAGTATCAAGGGCACTTTGACATCCTCGAGCATATCTAAGATTATAAAGTCTACGGGGAAAACAAAAGTACCAATCCCTACTTGTATATTTTCAATAATTCCTTTTGGATATTTCACTGTTCTATCTGTCAATTCAACTGTTAACTTAGTATGAGCTAATTCGCCTAAACCTAAATTGAGGTAGGTTGAGAGAGGCATGAAACTAACGATAGCTCTTAAGTCAGCAAGGGAATTTTCAAAGCAAACATCATTAATATAGCAGGGTAAAGTGAAACTTCCTGGGTCTTTTTCCTTTTGAGGTAGGGTATCGTCGAGACGGGTAGCTTCATATGAATAAGCGTCCAAGTATTGCAGTCCATTTGATCCCTTCTCTTCACAGCAGTAATCGTACAAACGACTTGGAAAAGGAATAGTCGCTTGTCTTGACTCGTGAATCAGCTTACTGTTATGTTAGGCCGATACGGCGTATTGGGATGATCCCATACGACGTATCGGGGTCGTATCAGTTTCTACAGAAGTCGAGATTGACTTAACTTGATCCCTCAGGTTTGTTTCAGTAGAGCTAAGCAAACTTCCAAATCCTCTTTCCTGCAGTACCTTTCTCATTTGCCCGATTTGAATCTCCAAAGTTTTGATTGAGGCTCATTGGTTTCTGATAGTAGTGTTAGTGGAGGCTCGAATTTCTTTAATCATGTTGGACATTTCCTTATGTCTTTTTGCTGATTCACTCATGAATTTGTTCAGTGATTCTTCCATTGATTGTCTTCGTTCTTGATACGAAGGGTTTGCATTATTTCTTTGGTAGAATCCTAGAGCTGCTGCTCTGTACTGCCCTCCTTGTTGGAAAGGTACACCAAATTGAGTATAGTATGCTTCTTCAAAGGTTTTACCTTCTTCTTTAAGTGGACAATCTTTGGTGTAGGGGGTCCCTTACATAGCTCACATCCCACCTGAGCAGCATATACCTTCTCATTAACCTTCTTAATTTATCTTCCAAGATTATTAAGTTGTGCTTGGATAGCTGCCAGTCCATCAGAAGTTTTGGTACTTCTTGCTTTAGTTGTTACATTGTGCCATTTTTGAGAATATTCGGCCATCTCTTGGATGGCTACTTTTGCATCGGTAGTTGTCTTATTCGGAATGGCACCTTTTGAATTAAGAATCTGTCGAGTCAGAACTTCCAATCCTTTATAAAACAAGATTACCTCGTGCATCTCCGTCAAGTAGTGTTGAGGGCACTTCATCAAGAGTTCTTTGAATCTTTTCCATGCTCTACAAAGAGTGACTTTCATCTGGTTCTTGCTGAAAGTTATTGATCTCCTCCATTTTCTTTACAGTTCGAGCAGATGGGCAATATTTGCTTAGTAATTTTGCTTTCAGATCTTCCTAAGTTTTAATCGAACCAGATGGTTTGTTTCTTAGCCAACGACTTGCGGATCCAGTTAGGGACATAAGGAAGGCTCGAAGCATTATTTGTTCTTCAGTTATATCAGGGATATGGAATAAATCGAGAATCTCAAGAACTTTCTCAATATGCTCATATGCATCTTCATGATCCGAACCACTGAAGGTGTTGTCTCGTAGTTCTTTTAGAAACCAACCTTTTAGTTCAAAGTTATCATTGTCCTCAAATTTAGGCCTAGCCACACCCAATCCATAGTCAGCTCAGGTTTTACTCATGTATTCTTCCATGGTTTCTGCCATTGTTTCTGCAACTTTTTCTTCGGAATTTTCTTCAAGATCAGAAAATAGATCAAACAAGGGCGATCTTGAATCGTCAAGACTTAGAGTCTTGAAAAGCCTCTTAGATGAGCGAAAATAGTTTTTTAGTCGAACTCCTTGTCATGCACTACCTGAAACAGAGGATAAACAATCAGTAGGATAGGCTCGGGAGGGAGAAAATACAGAAAACAAAGCACTAAAGTCGAATACAAAGAATCTGAGTTTCTGCTACTATGTCAGATGATCGATACACCATATTCAATGGATTTGAATACGTTGTATTAATCTTTTGATCAGAATACGCTGTATTGGTGAGGAAAGTTAGATACGCTGTATTCAACTAGGTGGATACGCCGTATCAGGTTATCGACCAGAACAGTGTATGGAAAACAAATAAAACAAACAAAACAAACAAAACAAATAAAACACACAAACAAGCAAACAATAAAATACAAACAATTAAAAGCAAACAATTAAAAACAAATATACATAATTTTACAAAATTTTACAAAATTTTACACTAATCTAAATTACACTAATCCTAGGGGTTAAGTTAATCTAATGCTAAAAACCAAAATATTTAATATAAATAAAGATTAAGATGTCACTCCCTAGCAGCGGTGCAAAAAAACTTGATGTGTCGTCGTGTAGGTTGTTATTTTAGTTTATTCAGGTTTTAAATTTATATTTTGCCGACTTTACCTAAATAACACTTTAACGGCCAGTGTACCCGATCGGATGTAGTTTCGTTGGTAAGTAGGGTGTCGATCACTAAGAGCGAGGTTATAATCTTTTATTCTATCAATATTTTGGTTATCTAATCTAGGTTAGTCTAAACTATGTTAGATCTATTCTATGTTAAACCTATGCTAAACCTATGTTACTCCTAATTCTAATAGATAAGGGGGTTTTCTGTCTGTTGACATAATCTAATTAAATAAAATAAACACAACCAAGCAGACAAATAAAAATAGAAGAGTCGGCCTAGGCCAAATATATAAAACTGGTATAGCTTGGTAATTCCAATTTAAAAAGTTGGTGTGTTTATTTAGTGAATGAATGGCTTATCTCGAGCGCATATCATTCCAAAATTTAGGCGGTAACTACATCTTCCTAAAACCTGACACGTAAATTCTTATCACTATTAAACGCAAGATCCGCATAAACCATCTTATTTCTGATTATAATTCTAATCTTAGTGATTATCATTGTGTTCTTACTAAACCATAACTCATAGGAGACTTACCTACTTACTCATAACGCATTTGGTGAGCGAGCGCGAGCGAGTATCTCCACGGACCAAGTCTTTACCGATGGATCCAGAATACTCATTGAATACCAAGGGTCACCTGCTGCTCCACTAAGCCACATAACCATTAGTATAGATATGCAATATTTGATCCTATTACTATAGATAAATCACTATATGGAGGTAGCTATCCTGGTATCTAGCTTTGACTGGTTCCAGTATCACTAGATCCATGAAAAGAAAGTCGCATACAAAGCACGTAAACAAGTATAAACTGATAAACACAAACAAGTAATCAACGATAAATTAAGCAAACCCGATATAAACAAAACCAAACATTTAAATCTTCATAAACATGCCAATACCCAGGGAATTAGCCCTTAATCATGTAACAATACATAAAGTAATTTCCAAACTAGTAAACTAACCCAGTTAAAAGAATGATACCAAAAATCAACATTTACTAGTAAAGGAGATTACAAGTTTCCTATGAATTAAAGATCTTTTCTTACCTTTTTTGCTATTCTTGTCTTTGAAAAATCGGACTTTAGTGTTATTATCGGAAAATATTCAAAAGCACACATAAAACTATTTAGGTTTTCTATTTATGGTGTCTGGAATTTGGTCGATACGGCATATAGATTGAGGTCAATACGGTGTATCGAGAGTTTTCTTGGAGTAGGGACCACGTTTGACATCTTCCAGAATCTTCGTATATAATAAATCTTGAATACGGCGTATAGAGACTTTGGATATGACGTATAGGTCTTCGTGGTTTCTTGTGAAGTGCAGGCGCAGATACGCCGTATATTCCTTGATGGATACGACGTATTGGATGTCAGAACAGTATTCTTCAGATTTCTTCATTTAAGCTCCAGAATGCGCGCCTTTTAGCTAATCTTCACAAAGTACTCCATAATTACTGCAATTCTCAAATATAAACGATTAAGTACCAATTCTTGCAATAATTAAATAATATGGGTAAGAAATACGGGATAAATGATGCTATAAAAGTGACGTTATTTGATGTCATCAGCTATAAACTTTGAAAAGAAAATAATAAATGATCTTTTGATCGTAAGTGTTGAGATACACGTTCAACCCAAAAAGTGAACATTATTTTCTTTTTCGTTTGAATCTTTTTGAGTCATTTTGGAAAACAAACAATAACTAACAATATCTAACGCTTTTTCTTCTAATGAAACTAGACGAGTATCCGTGCATAGCACTAGACATTCTCAACGGCAGATAATTAACGATATTTGATATTGTGGGAAGTGTTTCGTGTAACTTTTAAAATAGAACGTTGAAAAGATGAAAATTTAATTGCAAACGATTGTAACATATGATCATTTAACTATAGCAATAATTCTTAACATGCATTTTATAGCGGCAGATAGTTGTGATAAAAAAAAGTTTATGGATTACAAACGAAAAATAATAAAAGTTTAAGGATTTGGGGATTGAACATAATGTCTTGAAACCCGATTCGATCGTGCCGGTTCAACTGGTTGAAAAGTTTCCGGTCAAAAATGGGTCAAATTAAACCGGTTTTTATATTTTCGAAACCCGGTTTGACCCCATGGAAGATCGGGTTGACCCGTTGGTCGAACCGGTAACCCGGTGACTCGACCGGTAACCCGGTGACTCGACCGGTCGATTAGATTCTCGGTTTCTAAAAAATTGATTAAACATTGATTATAGTTTCCAAAATTAATTAATTAATTAATTAATAGTTTTCAAAATAAATTATTTGATAGTTTTTAACATTCCATATATAAAGGATTTTTAAGTTTTCAACATGTTGAAAAAAAGTTGGTAAATGCTTTATAAGTATTATAGATATAGATATAGATAGGTCTATGTTCATGGACTTTTTCATTGCAACTAAGTACATATAACTCATTTAATACCTTATCATTTTATAAAATTCTAACAAGTTTAAACATGATGATAATAGGTTTATAAAATAAGAAATTTAAAAAGTTTACCATTTTATTTTAACTATATATAATCATTGGGATACTTTGAATATTTAATATTAAAAACTCGGATCCGATCCATGCTCCCGACCCGGGTCCGACCCACTCACCTCACATCACATAGGCGACCCGATCCATGAATTTATTTATTATACTTGCCCGAGTATCCTCTCTCTCATTACGTGTCTTCTCCTCCTTTCTCCATCTCCCATTACCTCTCTACAAAGAGTCCTTCCACCGCCCCATTATTATCTCTCTAGATCTTTCTTCCTCTCTCTATAAACAAATCTTTCATTTCTTTATTTTTTCTAATCTGGCGTGATGGTGGCTTGGGGTTTTAGGGTTGTTTCGATTGTTTATGAAAGAATAATCAGTTATGTAAGTTTGTTTATCATAATTGAATTCTCGATTTTATGTATTCTTATATATTCTCAATGTTTTTTAATTTTGATTTTGTAAATTAGGGGAAAATGGATGCCACAGCCTGTCTCTCATATATGTTTCATCACTATGAAATCACAGTGAGTTTTCTAATTTTTTTGTCATGTTTTGTTTTCTTTCTATTGATACAATTGATTATTTGTGTATTTATGGTTTGTGATTGTTTATATATGGTGCTTATGCATTGTTTATCGATGCCCGTATCTTGGCGGGGCAGCCACTACTCGATATGTTACAAAAATGATATTGATTTTTTGATTATATAGGGGGTCAATGTACATGCAATTCCCTTTTTTTAGTGGAGAATGAATATGTTGTTATTTGATTATAACGAGTCGAAGAGAATATATTGTTGTTGTGAAAATGGAATAATGTATTTTGTGTTTGTTTAGGATGCGAGGAGGAAGGTATGTAGCGTCGGCGATGATACATTACTCATGTGGAAATATAGAGGTGATTGATTTCTTTTATCTACTTAATGTCGCATCTCACATATTTTCAACAAATGCTATGGAAATTGGGGAAAGAGTAGTAGAAAGGCTAGCGTATTGCGACTATAGCAGTTATGTCGCAAGGCGCTTGCATTCCAGCAACTTGAATTTTGGAAGGGATGAAAATTATCCAGGACCATCCAACTCATCCCACAATGTACAAAGTGTCGTATAGTGATCAATAATAAACACACCCTAATCCTCCACTACATTTTTAGCTCACAAACTTAAGTGTTAGTTAGGACTGTAGATGTCTAATATTATGTGTACTTCTATATGTCTAGAAAGAATAACTTTGTGTTGCTTAGCTGTACACAAGAACACTTAAGTCATAATGTTGATCCCAATCCTAGATCGATTCTTTAGCTTGTAAAGATTATGTTACCTTGGATAAATCCAAAATAACAATGGTAGAAACTTTGTGTGTATATTAAAGAGTATGCAGAATCTACTCTTTAATACTTAGAAGAAAACTAATGAAACAGTGAATATATATGAACAATGATATAAACGAAAAGCTCCAATATTATTGAGATTAATAATACGAGTACTCTGAGTAGTACTAGGGTTTACAACCTTGAAGCTATGACTATCGTGTGTTTTTGTATATGTAACTCAATGACCTAGGATCTCCTTTTATACACCAAGGAGTCCTTTACAAGATAAACACGAATCTGATAAATATCTCTCTAACTAACTAAGATATACATTTGAATATGTCAATACATATCTTCTTCATACGTCTTTATCTCTTCATCAGTCTTTATCTTCCATCAGCAGTACTAAGTCTTCATTCAGTAGTCTTAAGTCTTCAGCAGTCTTAAGTTAGTACTGGTAGTACTAACTTCCTTCTAGCAGTACTAAGTTTACACTAGCAGTACTAAGTAGGTTAGTACTGTTAGTTCAACACTTAGCCATTTTCTTGAATAACCTTGAGCAGTACTAAAATAAGCTTAGCCGTACTAACTCATCCCTTGGCAGTACTAACTCTGAAGTGTTTAATTCCCAACAATCCTCCCCTAAACTTGTGATTGCTGTCTAAATCATCAAGTTTCTTTGAATTAAACCATCGTAGTCTTTGCTGAGAGGATGCTTCCAAACACCTCATCTTATTGGTTTGTTGGCTAGCATGAAAATCTTCCTTAACAATTCATTAGGCATCTCTGATTCTACATCTACCATCAGTTTAGCAATCAGCATTAAAGTCAAAATTGTATGAGATAATGGATAATCCTTTTCCACTAACATGTAAATATCATGTCCTCTTGCTGAAGAAACATGATGTACTCCACAAGTATCATAAAGTCTCCAAGCCAAAGGATCATGCATATATCTTTGCACCTTCCATAGAGTGTCATCATCATCTGGTTCAAATAGTCTCTTCAATTCAACCCATAAACTTCTTTCCATGTCTTCTGTAGGTTCTGTTGAACTGAATCTTTCCTTCACTAAGCTCCATAGTTTAACCAGATCATCTCTATCAAATACCTTTAACATATCAACAAAATACTGATATACTTCAGTATGATTTCCAACTCAAATAATCTTCCAATATTTCCTTAATCTTTCATCTGTATACACCTCCTAGTCTATGATAGGGTACTTAGTCTGTAAAGCTTCAACATTGATTGCTTCTACTGGAACTATCATCATCATTTGCTGTATATCTTCTTTTGATAACTCATCTTCACTTGTCTTCTGCTTCTTTGTTGACTCTTGTTGAAGTTCCTCTTCTGCTAACCTCTTAGAGCTTCTAACTTCGACTTGTGAACCTTCAGCTCTAGTCTCCATTGGTACAAAGGACTGTACCTGCTTGTAAGCTTTGTTGAAAATATCTTTAATCTCTTCAAAAGAATATCCTTTAAACTGATGAGCTTTCCAGTTTGCTTGATGCTTTAGATAAGTAGTCATGTATTTTCTTCTTTGAGCTCTGGTTGGTGGTTTACTTTTGATTGCTTCATATTTTTGCTATGCTTGTATCTTCTTTCTCTTATCATTGAACTCTGCAAGCAACCTAACTCTTTCTTCAATATCCTGAGACTCTTTTTCTTCTTCAAGCATTCTTTGAGCAAGATCCTCATCGGCCTGAATCTGTGCTTGAACATCATCCCAATCAATATCAGAAACTGAGTGAGTAGGTTCGATCTTCATTTATTTCATGTTTCTTCAGTAAACTAGCTTTTTGCTCTGCTCAAACCTAGCAACTTCGTCCTCATGAATCTTCTGAGCTAATTCTTCATCAATGCTCATCTGAATTTGAACTTTCTTTTTCATCTTCTTTGTTTGCTCAGTCTCTTGCATAATACCTTTTCCTTTATCCTTAGTTGCACTCCTTCTAATATAGACCAAAGTTTCAGCAGCACTAATTGTTGGACTAGCAGTACTAATAGTTGGACTAGCAGTATTAATCCCTGCACCAGCAGTACTAATATTAATCCCTGCACTAGCAGTTCTTCAGTAAACTCGGCATTACGTCAGAACCAAGGTAATCCCTTCATCTTGACCTATCATTGCTATTTTCCCTCCCCTGTTTAGAAGGATCCTCTTCAATGTCATCTGCTGAAAGTTCTTCATCTGAGACAACCATGCTTGATCTCTTTCTTGTTTTGTCAGTCTTAACTTGTTGTTCTAACTTCTTCACTTTCTTGACCAACTTGGTGAGAGCCTTACCTATAAACAATCTTGGTCTGTTACAATCTCCTCCAGCTAGTAACTTTCTCTGAACAATGTTTACATAAGTCGATCAATTCATTTTGTCTTCAGTCTACCCTCGTCACGTCCAGTGTGTTAAACCTCTTGGTAGAGGGTGAATCACTAGGCTGTAGGTACCCTACTCTCAAAACCCTAGTCGAGAAATGGAACCCCCTCCATAGGGCATTTTGCACCTGGGTCTAGCCACCATGTACCAATTCCCTGAGGAAGAGGCACATTAGGCATTGTCGTGATTGGGATCGTAGAGGATGGACCACTAGCCGCTCGGCATCAAAAGACCTAGCAGCAGTAGTGGTAGCCCTTTCCACTCTGTCATCCCACTCCTCATAGACAGCCTCATCTGCTACATGGTTTAAGTCAACTAGTTTGAAGGTACTCAGTGACCTTGTTAAGGCTTGCTAGTGTTTGAGTCTTTTGGTGGGATGATGATGCAACATTTGGGATTGGTTCTTCATTAATAGGTTGAGAAGTAGAAAGTGGTGGTTGGGGTTCATAGGGATTTCCTGAACATTCACCCTCTTCTGTTTGAAGTGCCAGCATACTTGGAAACAAAGGTGTATGTTCCCCAAAAAAACCTCTTTTTCATATTGCAAAAAAGTTTTGGAGTTTAAAGTTGATCAATATGAGTTCTGTTGTGAGGTTAAGAATATTTCCATATCTTGTTTCAAAAAATTTGTAAAAATCCGTGGATACAGCAAACATTGAGTCCTTACTACTCACCTTTTTTACCATACCATCAAAATCCGTTTTTAGAAAAATTAAAAGTCCTATTGTTGCCAAGCAAATAAAGTTGTTGCTATTATTGCTGCTAAAGTGTTCCCTGATGTTTTCTAGGACTTAAAGAATGAAGTAATGGATATGGATCAAAAACGAATCTAATTAGGGTGAAAAATAAAACCTTTTTGAAAAGTAAAGTTAATAATTTGTTAAAAACATACCCCATAAGTTGTAATGATCACCAATTTCAGTGTAGGCAAAACATTAATACTGTCGAGCATCTGCTAATTAGAGATGTCTCCTAACTGATGCTTTAGTAATAATGAAGTCTCTGTCATCAACTGTGGCAGTTAACTGTTGTTCTCCATTATCAATTGTTCTGACAGTTGCAGTCTGCCAAAACTGTTTGATATGAGAAACATAGATAGTAGGATTGGTAGCAAGAGCATACCTTATGTGACTACCAGCAATAAAATCCACTATCTCATGAAACCCGTCACTTCCAGTTGACTTTTGGAGAAAAGCAACCATGTTGTGCTTATCGCAGAATTCCATATGAGTCATTTGAGTATGAACGAATGAGCAAAGTGTTTGGTTTGAGTATGAGTGCTGGGTTAAGGTCGATTAGGAACGTATGTATGTTTGGTGAAAGCAATTAAGATATTATAGCGAATGAAGAAGGTTTATAATTTAACCGAATGAATAAAAGTTGATCTTTATTTTGAAGAAGTCTTATGATTTATCTAGAGATCATGAATTTATCCAAAGGAAGGAAACCTATAAGCTACGAATGTGGTAGAAAAATCTCAACGGCTATATTCATAACAAAAATCTGTTATGACCCAAACAGTACTAACGGTAGTCCAGCAGTACTAATACTTGCCTAGCAGTATTAATATTTTGCCTGGCAGTACTAATATTTGTCAGCAGTATTAAATTTTTCAACATAAATTATGCACAAACATGCCCTATTCATACCACTAACCACACTAGAAACAACTAGATAGACATGTGAGAATTCATGAGGATCCATATTTATGCATAACCCATGAATAAAAGTTAAAAACTGCTAACCAAACCAAAATACCAGTGTTAACCCATTTTCATCTCAAAGGTAACCTTAAGTCTTCCCATCATCTCACCAAATCCAACCATATTGCTTTGCTTATCCTGCAAAAGTTAGTCCAAAACCAAGAAAAACACAATCCAAGCCATTTGCTTCTTGACAGTATTAACATAAACCAAGCAGTATGAATTGACAAAACTAACAGTACTTATTGACAGTACTAATCCTGTACAAAACTTTACAAAGACACAAAGAGATTAAGACCTTAAGGATTTATCATTCCAATACTTGCAACCAAGTACTAAAATCTTCCAACATTAAAAGCTTTTGTAAGCAGGTCTGCAAAATTATTATCTGTGTGAATTTTAACCACTTGAACTAACTTTTTATCATTCAGTCTCTTATAAAATGATGTCTAATCTCTATGTGTTTTGTTTTAGAGTGTAAAACAGGATTCTTAATAATACATAGAGTACTGCTATTATCAATATAAATCATAGTTTGCATAAAGTTGTACCCATAGTCCAACATCTGATTTTGAATCCAGAGTACTTGTCCACAACAACTAGCAGCAGCCAGATATTCAACTTCAGTAGAGGAGGTGGCAACTACAGTTTGCTTTTTGCACTGCCATGATATCAATCTGCATCTTAGGAATTGACAACCTCTTGTTATTGACTTCCTATCAAGGCTTGCTCCAACATAATCACTATCTGAATATGCCACTAGATCAAAGGGAGAATCTCTAGGATACCAAAGGCCCAATTTAGGTTGGCCTTTCAGGTACCTAAAGATCCTTTTCACAGCTTGCAAGTGGGACATCTTAGGTGTAACTTGGAATCTGGCACATGCACAGACTGCAAACATGATTTCTAGTCTAGATGATGTAAGATACATCAATGATCCAATCATTGACCTGTAGAGATGAACATCAACATCATCACCATCTGAATCCTTGAGCAAGGGCTTCTCTGTATCCACTAGGGTGCTAGCTGATTTTACATCTGTGAAACCAAACTTTCTTAATATCTCAGCTACATATTTATCTTGACTGATAAATATCCCATTATCCTTCTATTTTACTTGCAATCCTAAGAAGAAAGTGAGTTCTCCTATAGAACTCATTTGAAACTTATCCTTCATTAGTTTCTCAAAGGCAATACACAACTCCTTCTTGGTAGAGCCAAAGATAATATCATCAACATAAACCTATACAAGCAAAATATCCCCTTTTTTCTTCTTGATAAATAGTGTCTGATCTATCTTTCCTCTTTGGAAACCATTGTCCAACCAATAGTTGGCTAATGTTTCATACCATGCTCTTGGAGCTTGGTACAAACCATAAAGTGCTTTCACCACCTTGTAGACCTTATCAGGATAATCAGGATCTTCAAACCCTGGAGGTTGACATACATATGCCTCCTTTTTAATAGTTCCATACAGGAAGGCACTCTTGACATCTATCTGATACACCATGAATCCCATAAAGGAAGCATAAGCTAAGAACAACCTTATAGCTTTAATCCTTGCTACTAGGGTAAAAACTTCATCATAGTCTATGCCTTCTTGTTGAGTGTGTCCCTGTGCAACAAGCCTTGCTTTATTCCTGATAACAATTCCTCTTTCATCTTTCTTGTTTCTAAAAACCCATTTTGTACCAATAGCCTTTTTGCCTTTAGGAAAATCCACTAGTACCCAAACCTTCTGTAGCTTAAATTGTAAAAGCTCTTCCTGCATTGCTTCTACCCAAGTTGGATCACTGAGTGCTTTGGAAATTATGTTGGGTTCAATTTGGGATAAGAAATAATAATACAAACAGGTATGAAGGTCTTCATGAGTTTTCCCTTCATAAACAACACTAATAAAACCTTGTTCATCATTAAGCTTTGTCATTTTCCTTGTTTATACACCAGACTGCACATCACCAATCACATCTTCAAGTGAGTAATCTTTATGGATTCTTGTATTAGGACTAGTAAGAACTGTATAGGAGTTAGTAATGTCGGTTATGTCAGCTTCACCACCAAGGAAATCTTCATAAGGAGCTTCAAATGTAACATTCTTTTTCAATGGAGTAACTTCTGGTTGAGTTTGAAAGCTACTTGCACTAACAGTATTAATTGATGGACTGACAATATTAATATTTGCACTACCAGTATTAATATTTAGCCTAACAGTATTAACATCATTAGTAATGTGTTCCTTTTCTTTTCTTAGATTTACATCATCCTTCTTTTCATCATCATTAGAAGGGTGTGATCTATCATCAACAGAATCAAAGAGGGAATCATCTTTCCATAGTGGCAGCACAATGTAATCTTGACTAAGTCCTGTCTCCTTGTTAGATGTACCTACACCAAAACTTGCTTGTATACCTATAAAATCATTAGAGTTTGTACCTGCAACAACTGGTACATAATTCATTGATTTTGTTAGTGAATCAATGTCAAACAGCCACTTTGGACCATCACCTGCAATCATAGGCTTATTCTCCAAAAATTCAACATGCAAGATTTCTTCTACTCTTCTAGTTCTAATGTTGTATACCCTAAAAGCTTTACTACTCAAAGAATATCCAACAAATAATCCTTCATCACTTTTTCCATCAAACTTCCCTAAATGGTCTATGGTATTAAGAATTGAAACATGACACCCAAATGGTCGCATGAACCCTAGAGCAGGTTTAATACCTCTAAGCCAAGTTGATCTTCGGTATTAAGGTTGGATAAACATGTCCACCCTTTTGGTCTCATTTTTCTGTGTGCGGGTGGGTATTACGATTTTCTTTCTTTTGTGGGGTGGGGGGGGGGGGGGGTGGGTGACGAGGGGCGGTGGTGTGGGGTGGGGGCGGGGGGGGGGGGGGGGGGGGGGGGGAGGGGGTGAGGGGGGGGTGTCGGGGGGGGGGGGGGTGGGGGGACGGGCGAAGCGGTTGGGGGGCTTGGGCGGGGGGGGGGGGGGGGGGGGGGGGAGGGGCGGGGGGGTGGGGGGGGGGGGGGGGGTGTGGTCGGGGGAGGGGAGTCTCGGGGGGGGACGAGGGTGGGGGGAGGGCGGGGGGGGGGGGGGGGGGGGTTGTGGGTTTGGGGGGGGGGGGGGGGGGGGGGGGGGGTGGGGGGGTGGGGGGGGCGTGGGGAGGTGGGGGTGGGGGGGTGGGATGGGGGGGTGGCTTGGGGGGAATCAGGGGGGGGGGGGCAGCGAGGGGGGGGGGGGGGGTATGGGGGTGAGGTGGGGATGGAGAGGGGTGTGGGGGAGGGGGGGGGGGGCGGGGGGGGAGGGAGTGGGGGTGGAGCGTTGAGGGGGATAGGGGGGAGGGGAGGGGGTGGGTATAGGGGAGGGGGGAGGAGGGGGTGGGGGGGGGAGGGGGGGGGGGGGGGGGGGGGGTGTGGGGGGGGGGGGGATGGAGGGGGTGGGGGTTGGGGGGAGGGGGTGAGGGGGGGGGGGAGGGGGGGGGGGGAGGTGGGGGGGGCTAGGGGAGGGGGGTGGGGGGAGCTGGGAGGGGGTGTTAGGGGGGTTTTGGGGATGGGGGTTATTATTGGTGTTGTTGACTGATGATTTATATTTTTTTTGTTTTCTAATTTTATTCTTTTACTTTTTCTATCTTCTTTTTTTTTTTTTTTTTTTTGTTTGTTTTTTTTTTTTTTTTTTTTTTTTATTTTTTTTTTTTTTTTTTTGGTTCTTTTTTTTATATTGTTGTTTTTTTTTTTTTTCTTTTTTTTTTTTTTTTCTTCATTCTTTTTTTTTTTTTCTTTCTTTTTCTTTTTTATTCTCTTTTTTTATATTTTTGTTTTTTTATTTTTTTTTTTTGTTTCGTTCTTTTTTTTTTCTTTATTTTCGTTTGATTTTTTTTTTTTTTTCTTCTTTTTTTTTTTTTTGTTTTTTTTTTTTTTTTTTTTATTTTTTTTTTTTTTTTTTTTTTTTTTTTTTTTCTTTCTTTTTTTTCTTTATTTTTCTTTATTTATTTTTGTATCTTGTTTTTTTTTTTTTCTTTGTTTTCATTTCTTTTTGTTCTTTTTATTGTCTTCTTTTATTATTTTCTTTGTTTTTTTCTTTATTTTTTTTTTTTTGTTTTTCTCTTTTTTTTTTTCTTTGTTTTTTTTGTTTTTTTTTTTATCTTGTACTTAATGTCGTTTTTTTTTTTTGTTTTTTTTTTTTTTCTTATTTTTATTTTTTTTTTTTTCTACTATTTTTCTTTTTTTTTACTTTATTTTTTTTTTCTTTTCTTTTTATTTTTTTGTGTTTCTTTTGTTTCTTTTCTTTTTTTTGTTTGTTCTTTTTTCTTTTTTTCTGTTTTCTTTTTTATTTTTTTTTCTTTTCTTTTGTTTGTTTGTGTTTTTTTTCATTCTCTTTTGTTTTTTTCTGTTTTTTTTCTTTTTTGTTTTGTTTTTGTTTGTTTTTTTTTTTTTTTTTTTTTTTTTCTTTTCTTTTATTGTTTTTTTGTCTTTTTGTTTTTTTTTGTATTTTTCTTTTTTTTTTTTTTTTTTGCTTCTTTTGTTTTTTTTTTTTTTTTTCTTTTTTTTTATTTTATTTTCTATTTTTTTTTTTTTTTCCCATTTTTCGTTTATTT
>BQNB010010923.1:34410-36570 GCA_026074375.1 Tanacetum coccineum
CTTTGAGATGTTCTGATAATGAGAACATGCTAAGTTTGTTGAATCTGATACATACGTGTTAGAAAGATTCAATACTTCAGCTAGAAATCCTGTCAAGGAGATTCTTCTTAAATTGAATCTACCTGATCACAGGTCGATCCTCATGGATTCAAAGGTTACTCCAACTAACCACAGGCGAATGACAAAGCCATATTCGTCCCCTCGCTTTATTGCTAACTGTTTTATTTCAAGAATATATAAAGATGGTAATGGAGGTACCTGATTCCAGCTGAGTCACAAGATTCATAGCCACATGCTCATACCCAACCGACAAATATAAAGACATCATGAAAGCTCAAGTACATGTTTCAAGACTTCTGCTACTCTGATATCATACGTCCTTCTTGAAGTGACAAAATATTAAAGTTAAATAAATTCATAGATGCATTATTAAAGCTTTTCAAGATTATCAAATCAAGAAAGGTATGAGCATGTCGGTCCAGAAATCACAAGTTTACAAGATAGCAAAGTTTACAAGATGGTGAAATGAGATTATGCTTGGTTGATGATCTCAAGGTGTTCAAGATCACATTCTCACAATCAAATCAAGATAAAGGAACAAGCTCATATCTAAAGTCAATGATCACTACATCAAATCATAAGTTAATGATTAAAGTTAAAGAGTACGAGCTTAAGACCAAAGAGAAAGCATAGTATGCTAAGTTTAAATTTTTATAAATTAGAGTGACCTCCCTTAGGGGGAGATTGTTAGAAATACAAAAAAGTGTCGGTCACTTCTAATATAGAAAGTCATAGCTCATAGTAAGTTGTTAAGTTAAGTTAGTAAGCTAACCGGGCCAAAGGCCCATGGACAAGCCCTCTAAGGGCCCATAGCCGGCCATTGTAACACATATATAAACCCTCTCCACACATGGAGAGGGTGTTAGTTGTTCATTTCTTACATTTCACTTAAGCTAATATTATCCTTTTTCTTTCTCTCTCTCTAAGTGTTCATCCAACCACCTCTTTCTCTCTTTAAAACTCCAAGTGAATCATTCCATTCTTGTGTTAAGATATTCTACATGGAATCTTTTGACCTTTCTCCAACAAGTATGCATAATCAAATATCAACAATTTATCAGATATTTAAACATTGAATTCATATTCATAACATTCATAAGCACAGCTTGTTCATAACATCGATCATGGTAGCCTAAATAAATATAAAAGACTACTCCATATTCATAACAACTAAACTCATAACAAGATTGATTCATTCAGAAAACATAGTAAATAAATAAGAGAATGTGTTTATACCACTGAAGACCAGGTTCGAACTTCAACAACTCTCCTGAACTTCTTCCTAACTTTCCTATACTACTCTTAATACAAGATACAGAGATTTGTGTGTTTTTTGAGATATATTTCTTTTGATTTTCGTGCCCTATTTATAGGTGAGAAGTGGCATGCCAAGAGTTGCAGCTTTAATGATTTTTCTGTAACTGACAGTGAAGTGCGCCGCACTTCCAAAATTATGCGCCGCACCTGGTACTTTAATTGCATTGCATTAACTTCGCTTGGAAGTACGCCACACTTCCAAATAAGTGCGCCACACTTGGCTTTGATTCATTAACTCTTCATTTGTTTTTCTTCTAGAATCTTCTTTTAATGATCGTTAGTGCTTTTAACTAGATTCTTTTGCACGTTATGTCCTTTCTTTCACTTTTGGACCTGTAATAGTTATTATGCAACAAATAAACAATCTTTGCAATATTTTATGTGTTATCATATATATTTCACATGTTTTTGGGGAATAATTTATGTATAATTGGAGCGTTATCAAGTCAATAAGGTACAAGAACAAGGATACATTTGGGTCATCATTTTGGGAGTCATATTGCATGGAGATTTAAGTGCATTATATTTTGGAGTATTTGTTATGTATTAAAATCTTTTACATTTACAAGGATGAACAAGTTAAGCTTTGGGCTTTTGTAACAAACAATTTATTTAATCCAATGTATCATTTTCAAATGACTCATATAGAGGTCGTTCTCTCATATCTTGTGCTATTGATCTATAAAGTAACACTATCAGACCCATATTCCGCTGCGACCCTATTTGGGGGTGTTACACAAAGGTGACGTACACGAGATACTCTCAAACATGCCTCACCATGCG